>JAJKFI010000050.1:2413401-2429807 GCA_029204185.1 Lerista edwardsae | reverse complement strand
CACACACACACACACACACACACACACACACACACACACACACACACCCCAAACCCGTTGGAGGGCTTTCAGAGCGCTACACACCATCACATGAAGCTCCGGAAGGTCCAGATAGGTTGGGGGTGGGCAGCAGTCTTGGGGGGGGGCAGAAGTCTCAGTATAGGGGGGTGGCAGCCTGCCGTCTTGGCTTCAGGTGGCAAATAGGCCAGGTCTGCGACTGTAGCAGCCAGCAGGCAGAAAAGTGGCACTTCCTCCTCCTCCTTGCACGTCAAATTTCATAAGTATGGGAACGGTATGGAAGAGTAGAATGCAGCTCATAGGCTTGGGCTAGAGTGTGTTCCCTGTGGACAGGGGCTCTTTGACTGTTCTCTCCACCAATGGCAGCCAGCAAGGAGAGCGAGCAAGTAAGCAGGCAGAAGACACCTCAACATGCGTCACTCCTCCAAATTCACCGTCCTATCTGACGTGCTTCAGGTTGTTTGATGGAAGAGCTGGCCCTACCCTCGTCAACCCTGCCTTCTGCTTCTGACCTCGATCTTTGTCTGCCTGCCCTGGGACCTGACTCGCCGTCTCTGTGGACCCCATTATTTGCCTCTCACCCCACTGGGTCCTGGCAGATAACACGAGGACACCAAGTCCACCATGCTGAGCTAGGCTGGGCAAGCTGAAAATGTTCTAAATAAATACGACACTAATAAATACCGCCTTTCAAATAAATGTTTTTATTTATGTAGGCATGGCCAAGGGGGGGGGACGACGACGACTGGACAGCAAGTTCAAGGAGCTGAGAACTGCTGGGGTGGAATGTGTTGCTTACGACGGACCAGCACATACGCAGTGGGAAAACTGAGAGCCACATCTTCCATGCCTCAGCCTCACTTGTTGCTGCCAAGCATTGCAGGGCAAAGAGGCTCTCCCTAGCCCCTCTCTATTCATAGAAAATACCTATTAGGAAAAATATCCCAGTATGATTCAGCAATCCACAGAGTCATTTGCAAACCAGACACAGTACACTGTATTACTTTAGGTGATATAATAAGAAACCTCTCCAAATAACTGCTTTGGACAGAAAAGCTGGGAAGAAAAAAAATTGTGCAACAGGCAGAAAGTCACTCATCACAGGCGAAAACAGGCAGGCTTCTTTATTTCTGGAGCGTTGTGTCTTCTTGTCTAGATAAGAAGAAGAAAAAATTCCCAGGCTTGTTCCTAGCAACCGTCCTGGCAACCTCGTCCCTCCCCCCACTTGAACTCTCTGCTTGTCACAACACAGGACAGGAGACAATCAAATAACACATTCTTACCTGTTTCTCTGGCAGGATTAAATAATGGGGGCAGGAACTGTTTTCCTGGGAAACAGAAGGGATGCAATCCATACCCATTCAACCCCATGGGACTGTTGTCTCTCACTTCACTAGGAATACAGGCAGTGGTTCTAAAACTCAGATCATTTACTCCAGAGAAAACCTTATAGGACTCAGTGGGACTGTACTAGGTTCCAGAGAGAGTATCTCATCCACAACATGCTGCTGATGTGCTCTGTCCATTTGTCCCAATTATGTTTTTCCACAGTGATGCTTGCCCCATGTCACACAATGGCTATAATTAGAGCAATGATCAGCATATTGATAAACATACCCCATCGCTGCTTTTATATGTAGCAATTAAGTATAACTTGCATGCAACTGCCAAGATCTAAGTATCACTTGGTAAGTATCACTGTATGGGTGCTGCCCATTAATTTCAATGGACTTTGACTTCTTATTGTGCATCGCTCTGTGTACACTCATCTTTATGGCAAGGCGTGGGGCCACCTGCACACACCAAGTCTTGTGTGAGCACATGAACGCAACTCTGATGAGGCAAATGTCTTTAAGGACTAAAACACTGATTTGTTTTATTGCATGATTGTTGTTGGGTTTTTTTTTTGTTTTTTTTTAAGGGAGCTGAATCATGCTTTCCTAAACAATAATATAAGAGAACTGTAGGTTTGTTAAGGAGGAATCCCTTATAACCCAGATCTGGAATTTGTGGGGAAACCTGAATGAATACATCAATCACTTGAACAGGTCAGAGGGAATGTCTGGAAGCCCTTCATTTGATTCATATTCTCCCATTCTCCTGGAAGGGAAATCCAACTTTACAAGAGACAACAAGGGATTTGCTCTGAGAACCTCCCTGGGTTCTGGTGGCAGCTAAAGCGTAATCTTTGATTAACAACAGAGAAATCATGCTCCTTTTCCAGACATAACTACCATCACTGCTTTCTCTCTTTGTAGTAAAGTGTCCTCAAATTTGATTTATGTCATTTGGAGGTAGGACGGGACACACACGGAGACCAAATTTTTGTGGAATCCTGGGTTAGTCCTTTGAAAAGAGGAGGAGGGAGAAAATATTCCAAAGGAGACGTATTTTTAAGCCCTATAAATCAGGTCTGTGGTGGTGGGAAGAATCTGGACTGGAAGCTGAAGAAAACTCCCTTTTTTTTTTCCTGGTGCAAAAACAGCGCCTTTTTTGTGCGTTGAAGTGCGCCAGCTTTTTCAGACAGGAGGAATGCGAAGTGTCAAGGGGTCAGGATCAATCCGGTGTGAGTTGATGAGGCAGGAAGGTGGAGAAGAATGTCAGGAATGCTGCTGTTTGTGTAGGACTCCATTCAGCCGATTGGCGAGTCCGGGGCGCCTGGAGTGGATAAAAGCAGGCAGGCTGCCTCCTCCAGACTCATACAACGATCACTCTGCTTCCAAGAGAGAGAAACTCGGAGAAAGCGAGGGACTTTGCAAGAGGCTGCGCAGCCAAGCCGATCGACCGGACAGCAGCGACCCACGCAAGCAAGCAAGCAAGCAGCGTTTTCCGAACTTCAGCGGGACAAGGAGAGACCCCCTCGGCCCCGGACAGCCAGCCCGGCTTTGCAGCGAGCGATTCTTGCCCTCCGACCAGCAGCGCGTCGTGCTCGCCAGAATGGGACTCCACAGCCTCGCTTGTGCCTTGGCGGCGCTCCTTCTCGCCCTTTCTAGCCTCGTAAGTACCCTGCTCCAGCCACGGAGGGACGCTGTGCTTCTCTTGACCTTGGCGGTGGGTGGTGGTGGTGGCAGCCTTTTTTTGTCCCTTCCCGTACACCGTCGCTTCTTCTGCCCCGTTTGCTGTCGAGCCGCCGCCTAACCTGCCCCTCTCTCCGTCCCCAGGAGGTGGCCAGCCAGGACTGCAGCGGGCAGTGCCAGTGCGCCTCCGCGCCTCCCGAGTGCCCGCCCGGAGTGAGCCTGGTGCAAGACGGTTGCGGGTGCTGCCGGGTGTGCGCCAAGCAGCTGGGAGAGCTGTGCACCGAGCGGGACCCCTGCGATCCCCACAAGGGGCTCTTCTGCGACTTCGGCTCCCCGGCCAACCGCAAGATCGGAGTGTGCACCGGTGAGTACTGCGGGCTTCTGGGAGCCTTTTTTGGGTTGCTCTTCACCTCTAGAGCGCAGCCGCGATCGGAAGTGAGCAGGGAAAGTTAAAGGCACTGGAAGGAATCACCTCCGCTGTTCCCGTTTCGCGTTTGCCTTCAGGGGCCTTAGGCTATAGAGAAAACTGCCTTGCTGCAGGAAATTAGTCTGTAAAAGCCCTCAGATCAACCCACAGGGGAAAGCTTTTCCTATTGAACTGCTGCCTTGCAGCCATTGAAGTTCCAGCAGTCCTGAATGAACCGAGGTTGGGGGGGGGGTGCCCAAGGACAGGAGCCAGCAGCCTGCTGACACCCCAAATGCAATTAGTTTAGCCCCCTCCTTGTTTGTGTGTGGGTGCCTTGAAGTCTTTGTTTTTTGACAGTTGTCATGAACGAATCCTCTCTTCTCTTTGCAGCAAGAGATGGGGCCCCCTGTGTCTTCGGAGGCATGGTGTACAGGAGTGGAGAGTCCTTCCAGAGCAGCTGCAAATACCAGTGCACGTGCCTGGACGGGGCCGTGGGTTGTGTGCCTCTGTGCAGCATGGATGTCCGCCTGCCCAGTCCTGACTGCCCCTACCCACGAAGAGTGAAGCTGCCAGGCAAATGCTGTGAGGAGTGGGTGTGCGATGAGCCCAAGGACAAAGAACAGACTGCAGTTGGACCTGCTCTGGCTGGTGAGTTTTCTTAACAGCATCAGCTTTGCCATGTTGATATCCTAAGTTGAGCCATGTAGAGCAGAGCATCCTTTAGAGCTGCACTGGCAGGACTGGGAAAGTATAGTGTGTGCCTGTAGCATCATATGAATGTGTATCACCCAAGCCTGTTCTTCTTGATGCTGGCATCTAACAGCCTTTCTTTGGTGATTTGCTCTGTAGCATACAGACTGGAAGACACGTATGGCCCTGACCCATCCCTGATGCGTGCCAACTGCCTGGTCCAGACCACTGAATGGAGCGCCTGCTCCAAGACGTGCGGGATGGGCATCTCCACTAGAGTCACCAACGACAATGCTTTCTGTCGACTGGAGAAGCAAAGCAGACTTTGCATGGTGAGACCGTGTGAGGCAGACCTGGAGGAGAGCATCAAGGTAAACAAGTTGCTCATTTCTTGTCCCTTGATATAGATACGATATCAATATTGATATTGATATATATATTCATATTGATGGATTCATACTGATATTGATATATATAGTGTCTGGTCTTTGTATTGCCATTTTTAATCCAATGACCATAGGGTACAGCATGTCAAGCAATATTTACTTGAAAATAAATGCAGTAATGCTTTATGTGGATAGCTGTTAAAATGAGTTAACATTACATGGGCAATCTGATACTGCCAATGAACTGATAGTAATGGGGCCTAGCAAGCCAAATTTAAGAACCATGAAGTCTCACGGACTTCAGTAAACATGTGATTAATTCCCTACCAATAGACTTGCACGTATATTGCCTGGATTTGTATCCAGTGCATGTTAAGCCAGGAGTAAGTAAAAACAGAATAAAGTAAGATATTGGACAGCATGAATGGAAGCCTTGTATATCTGACGTGCGATTATATGAATCCCATTTTCCATTCCCAACAGAAAGGCAAGAAGTGCATCCGTACTCCCAAGATCTCCAAGCCAGTCAAGTTTGAGCTGTCCGGCTGCACTAGTGTGAAGACCTATCGAGCCAAGTTCTGTGGCGTCTGCACCGACGGGCGTTGCTGCACTCCCCACAGAACAGCCACCCTCCCTGTGGAATTCAAGTGTCCCGACGGTGAGGTCATGAAGAAGAGAATGATGTTTATCAAGACCTGTGCATGCCATTACAACTGCCCCGGAGACAATGACATCTTTGAGTCCGTGTACTACCGGAAGATGTACGGAGACATGGCGTAAAAAAAAAAAAACACCCAAGAGACACTTTGAAACTTGACTGTCAACTTGAACTGATAATTGCATCTCATTTTTTTTTCAACCTGATTAAATAGCACAAGGTATTTAAATGTCTTTTTAAGAACAAACAGAAACAAAAGTGCTCCATGTGACTTAAGACAACATTGTCTACTGACCCCAAACATAGGTTTGAAGGAGAAAAAATAATAATAATTAAAAGGACTGTGAGGTTCCACAGCAAAGCTGTGCCTCAGAATAGAGTATACTGTTTATGGGGGGTGATATATAGGAATTACTTTTAAGGGGACAAGTGAGGCCTTCGACAATGTTTTCATTGTGAAGTCACTCATGGCCCACCTATTAGTGCAATGGAAAAGGACCCTTAGCCAGGTTACTGACCGTTTTGTGGGCCGGTAACCGCTGGACTGGAAATTCTCACCCAGCAAGGTGCTAAGTCATGGCGTTCTCTACATCAGAGTAGCAGTCATTCTGCTTTGACATTCTGATTCAAATGGTATGTTCAGAATTGTGTCTATTAGACTGGACAGCTTGTGGCAGCCACTTTGTCACCAGCTAGATGTTTTTTTTTAATTAATATTGTAAATACTGTGTGTGTGTATGTGTGTATAGTATATATATATATTGTACAGTTATCTAAGTTAATTTAAAAGTTTTATGGCCTCTTTTGTTTGTTCATGCTTTGATACAACAGTGTTAGCCTCTCTTTTTTTACCGTTCAACGTCTGTCTAACGCGAGGCATTCAACTCCTGAAAGTAGATTCTCTGATGGAAGCTGTGCTCAGGTAACGGTAGGGGATACAACGGGGGCAGCCCAATCCAATGTAAATCCCCTGTGGGATGCAGCAGCACCGATGCAGGCTCAGCTGCAGTCCGCAGGGGATGCAATCTTTGGCTGCTGGTGGTCTCCTTGGGGCAAGGTGACATTTGCCACCGCTTTATGGCACTTTTGCAACAGCACGTGCTGACGGAATGAGTGTTCCACCAGCGCAGGCCCTCAGTTTTATTGGGCTGTGAGTGAACTGAACTGATGATTTGCTGAAGAAGAGGAACCTGTGTCCTTCGGATGCTTTTCATCACATATGGGGCAAGGAGAAGAACAATGGTTATTTCTGCCTTAATTAACATGGCCCGAAGCAGCTCATTAATAGCTGATCTGTCTTTCCATCTAAAGAACGTTTGTTTCTTTCTTTGACCATGGATGTTTTTTTGGGGGGACAGTTTGTTACCCATTGAGAAGTGTGACCAAAAGTTACATGTTTGCACCTTTCTAGTTGAAAAATAAAGTATTTTATTTTTTATAGAAACTGACTTGCAAGTCTCTTTGTTGGGTCTGGCAGTTAACTGAAAACCAAATACAGGGATGTCTATTTTGCTGTATTCCCACACTGAACCAATATTCCCATTGTAGATATTCCTTGGTCTATGAGCACATGGCATATCACTATTAGGTCAAGCTAAGTAGACTGCGGGCTCAATCCTATTCAATTGTCTAGCCCTAATGGAGCTACAAACATTCCCTTCCCTTGAGGAGGCCTCCGTGACTGCCCACCTCACGACAGGATGCAACACACACCCCATTGGCATGGCTAGCACTAGAAAGTTGGGTCAGATTGGGCCCAGAATCAGTTTCAAACAAATCTCCCTAGAATCATTAAGAGGAGAGAGCTAGAGAACACTGTGCCACAAGTTCCCATACAGATGTAACAACATAGCCGGATACAGAACATTGGGGTAAGCAGGTTAATATTGCAATTAAATCCAACATTCTTGAAAGATAATCTATGAGGAATATGTTATCAGCTCTAAGACAAAATTCATCCTCCTGACGCTTGCTTTTGGTGGTAAATATCAATAGTCACATCATGTCATATTACAGTACTTCCCAGGGGATTCTGCTTTGGTCATAAGTAGTCTGCAGAGGTTTGTGAAACACCGTCAACCAATATAGTTCTTGGATTTAAGTCAACTGTAGGATTAAAGGTGCATTCTGATGCAGTTTGCGTCTCACTGACACTAGACTAGTGGATCAGAATTACAGTTTTGCTGAAGCAAGGCTCAGAATCGAGTCTGCGATGTCCCATCCATCTTCCCCCAAGTCACATGTCCTGAGTCAGCAATTTCTTTCAAACTGCTCTCCAGCCTCCAAGGGCTCCTCCACTCAGCATCAGCAACTTGTATGCAAACGAGTGCATGGGCGGAGCTATCCCGTTCATTGAAACAGATTTGTTTTCAGTGCAGTTTGCAGCACCCACAGCGTTCTGGATTTCTACGGCAGGGATTGCTTGGCTTAAACCAAAGTGGGTTAGGGCGCAATCCTAACCTGGAGTTAGGCACAGTTAGGCCAGCAAAGTTTGGCCAGTACAAGGGACACCGTAAAGTATGTTTGGACCACTCTCAGAATCAGAGAGACCAACACACAGACGTGCACCATCCTCCCTGAGTCCGAGAGTGGTCCAAGCACGCTTTACGGTGGCCGTTGTGCCAGCCAATCTTTGCTGGCCTAACTGTGCTGGCCTAACTCCAGGTTAGTATTGCACTCTTAGTTACTATGTGAACCTATTGTTTAAAAGGCATTCTGAATAATTGAAAAGTGAGAGTGTCGTTGTTTTTATCCTAAGCTCTCTGAACCTCACAGCAGACACCACCTTTTTTCTACCTGTTAAGGAATATAATATAGATATGACTACAGACACATGTTCAATCCAAGATGAATCCCAGTGCTTCAGTTTAAGCCAAATCAGCTTTTATGGCACACACAGCCCAGCCCCATAAAGTTGAGCTGTAAATTTGTATGAATCCAAGTACACAGATTTAGGTCCCAATCCGATCTGATCCAACCAATCCAACTGATGCCGCTGTGCCAACAGGGCATGAACTGCATCCTGCAGTGAAGGGGCAGTCACAGAGGCCTCCTCAAGGTAAGGGAACATTGTGCCTGCATCAGCACTGGAAAGTTGGATAGGATTGGGTCCTTAATTGGCTGATGGAACAATAAAGCATGAGAAGTATTGCTTTACCTTTTTCTGTCTTCAGGGACACAGGCTATTATAGTCCATCATGAATTCCTTCCAGACACACTGATCTGTTCCAGAGTTTCCTTTTGGCCTTAGATGAGTGAGCTAGCAGTGGGCTGAGCAGTGTCATTTTCTGCTTCTTCTAATGCTCAGTGATGGCTTGTCAACAGAGCATGCTCTGCATCCAGTGGGGGTTGGGGAGGGAGGCCTGGGAGTGGTAAGGAAAAATATTGTCCTTTTACCTCTCCATAGCTGATGTACGTTAGAGGAGTGAAAGGGGGCGGGTTCAAACAGTGGATAGGATTGCTGCCACCAGGATCCACCCCTTCCCTCTCCAAGACCTCCTGCCCTCCCCCTCTCCCATGACACGCTCCCACCAGGAGCAGCAGAGCCTCTGGGAGCTGCTGCTGTGTGTGTTGCGCTGCTGCCCATTTGCAGCAATGGCTAGGAATGTGTGATGATGGCTCGGCTTTACGCCTGTGTAAAGCGGGCCCTCCCCCTTGCCTTCATAACCATAACTGTGGCTTACGAGAGCAAAGCGGAGGCATCTGCAGGTGAGGAGGAGGGGCTGCTTAATACAGGCATTGCTCACAGCAGTATAGCTAGAAGACACGGTGAGCTGCTGATGCTCTGATCCTCTTCCCAGTGGCGGACCTAGGGGGCAAGGGGAGCAAATTCCCCTGGGTGCCACCCTGCAAGGGCAGCACCATGACCCTTCCCCCCCCGCCGCCGCCACCGCCCTCAGCCACCCGCTTCCCCAGGGACAGCACGGCTTGAAGTGGTGACCACTCCCTCCGATTCTTGGAGCAGCCAAACACAGGAAAGCCAAGGGGCTTTGCGGTGCTCGGTTACTCCGATAATCAGAGGAATGTCAGGCCACTGCAAGGTTGCCATGACCAGACATTCCTCCGACTATCAGAGGAGCAAGTGCCAGGAAACCACTCAGCTTCCCTTCGGTCTAAGCGGTGTTTGCTCCTCTGATAGTCAGAAGAATGTCCGACTATCGGGGGAGCAGCTGAGCGGCTTCCTGGCACTTTAAGTTGTGCTCAGCTCGTCCAGCAGTCAGAGGAGACAGATGCCGCTTGCAGTGGTGCAATAAAGCTTTTTTTGCACCGCTATGGGCCTCCTCCCCCCCCCATTTTCTAAGGGGGAAAGAAAGGAGGAAGTGACCTAGAACAGGCAGGGTAGGCACGGCAGACTGGAAGTGTGCCCCCCCGGCACTGTGCCCCCCACAGGAATGTCTCTGCCTCATCCCACTCAGCATGCAAGAAGAGGATCAGCGAGCCAATTGGCTGGGCAGGCAATAGGACAGACATGGTGGCAAGTCGATGTGAGGTGCTGCGCATCTTTTGCACACTTTTGTCATTTTTGTGCCCCCCACTTTTGTCCCTCCCCCAATTCACCAGAGTCAGATCAGAGTCTCACTGTGACCAATGGAGCTTACTACTAGGAAGGTGGACAATCATCGCAGTGCACTGTGGACCTTTTTAAAAGGACTGAGTGCATTTTTCAATTGCATACCACCTCTGAAAGCCACCGCTGTGTCACTGTGCAAAGATGTCTGTTTTCCAGACAGCAATAATAATAAAACTAATGCAGGCCCTATAGTCTGCAGCTGGATATTAGCAATGTTGCTATTACAAAGGGACTTCTTTTTAAAAAAAAAAATTGAGGGATATTCCCTGTCAAATAGTTACATGTGGTCCTTCCCTGCAAGTCTTCTGCTCCAGAATGAACTTCCTCTTACTTTGTTCACACACGCCCACTGCAATTTTGACTCACATCTTGCTTGTGTTTTGTGCACACAAAAGAGCACAAATTGGCCCCAGAATGAGACAATCAAGAGATTACTAAGCATAGTTCAGTGAATCACTCATCGGAACTGCACAGAGGCATAACAATTACAGTGACATCAGGCTAATGCATTTGGAGATGCTGTAAGACACCACTGCTTAAGGAAAAAACAGGAAATCTTTGCCATTCCAGACACTCAAAGATAACATATGTTCTATTTTCACTTTTGTGTCCCACCTTTCATCCAAGAAGCTATGGGTTGCACCAGCGGTGTTATGCTGCCAGAATGCTGGGCGGGACATCCGGGTGATCGACAGCCCGCCCGTCGCATTCCGCAGCGTTCCACTGTTTGCGTAACGTACGCAAGCGGCGTAATTGGTTACGCAAACGGCGTAACACTCCGGAACACGACGGGCGGGCTGTCAATCACCCGGATGTCCCGCCCAGCGTTCCGGCAGCATAACAACTGCTGGGTTGCACCCATGAGCTTCTCCTCACAATTCTGTGAGGTAAACTGATATTGACTGGTGCCACATCCCACAGGCACTCTGTCCAATTTGTTTGGAGAAGGGATGGCAAAGTATATTACTATCTCTGACAGGGATGGCCTAAGATTTCCTGAGACTTGAGATGACATGCCAAAATGCTGCCCCCTTACTTGAGGAAGTGCCAATCTCTCCTCCTCCTGTTTTCCAACATTCTAGCTCAACACTCTACTCCCCTCTGCATTTCCTCTTCCTTTTTCTACCCCTCCTACTTTTCTCATCCTGAGAATGGAAAGAGAAGGAGGAGCAGTGGAGGCAAGTACATGGGCAGAGATCTGTCTTCTTTACTAATCTCCTACCTGAGGCAACCACTTCAGTCGGCCTCATGGATGGGACCTCCAGAGGGATCTCTCCAAGTTGGGGGAATGGGCAGCAAAATGGCAGATGAGCTTCAACGTTGACAAGTGTAAAGTGATGCACACCGGGGCAAAAAGTCAAAACTTCACATATAGGTTAAAGGGTTCTGAACAGTCTGTGACAACTCAGGAGAGAGATCTTGGGGTGCTGATGGACAACCTGATGAAGGTGTTGACCCAGTGTGTGGCAGCAGTTAAGAAAGCCAATTCCATGCTTGGGGTAATTAAAAAAGGGGTTGAGAATAAGACAGCCAAAATTATTATACCATTGTACAAATCAATGGTAAGGCCACTTCTAGAGTATTGCGTACAGTTCTGGTCACCACATCTCAACAAAGATATAAGGGAACTAGAGAAGGTGCAGAAGAGAGCGACCAAAATGATTACTGGGCTGGGGCAACTCCCCTATGAAGAAAGGCTACAAGGCTTGCGGTCTTCACAGTGCAATCCTATACTCCCCTTGTGCCGGTGCTAAGCTCTTGCGCCGGCTGAATGCTGTTGCAAACGTGCCGTCAAGTGCGTCCACGTTGGTGCTGTGGCGCTATACCGGCACAAGCAGCAGTGCCGACACTCGGACGCTGCCACAACTGTCGACACTGCTGGCCATGCACCAGTCAAGCGTCAGCATCGCTCTGTCGGCACAGGGCCTCCACGAGGGCATTGCAGAAGCGTTCCGGGGGCATAACTGGGCAGCACAGTGGGCAGCAACGGCGGTTGTGATGCAGGACAGCTGTAGTGCCGTATCCTAATGCCCATCCCCAGCCTGATTCGGGCCACTCCTGTCCACGTTCCTCTGCGCTTACAAAACAGGCCTTTGGCCTGATCCAGTGGGGCTCTTCTTATGTTCTTATGAGCTGACTGAGGTCTCTGCCCTGACAGCTCCAGGCAGTGGTGTCTCTATAATGAACTACCGGAACGCAGGCGGGACTTACCCCTTGATTGACAGGGGCCCCGCAACGCGTCGCCGCCTGCTGTTCCGCCGCGGAGGGCTTCTTCCGGGTAGCGCGCCCCTCCGCGGCTCTCCGCAGCACCCAGCACGCCACCCAGGCAAGCGGGGACCCCCTCCGAAGCCAGGGGTGCCCGCGCAGGGCTTGGAACGGTGGCGACGTGTCAGAACCGCGCAGCCAATCACGCGGTAAGTCCCGCCCACCGTTCCGTTAGTTCATTACAGAATGACACCACTGGCTCCAGGCAATTTGGTCTTAGGTCAGTTGGCTTGAAATCTGTGTCCCTAACAGTGAATTCCACCGGCTCCTGCCTGCTGGGTTTATAGCAAGAAAAATGGAAGGAGATATTTTTCACTTAAAAAGCAAAACCACCCGCAGGCATTCCCATTTTTCAACATCAGATTCAGACATTCTACAGTGTCGAATTAATGTGCCCAGTGCTAATGGGCCATTAATGTGCTTGATTCATGAACCTATGCTATTTGTTCTGGTCAAGAATAAATCCAAAATACATCAGTTAAGGAACTGTTCAGGAATGAACCAGAAATGATCTGTAACCACATAGGAACAAATAAGTGTCTTGTATAGAATTCAGTTGTTGACTCATGCAGAACCAGGAGTTGCATAAGAAAATTGGCTTTTTTAAATGACTTCTCTAGAAATAGCAAACCCTAGATAGGTAATTTGCTTTCCTTTCCTTTCCTTTTTATTTCCATACGTTCTGGACCACAGTGCTTTAAGACACGCTAGCTACTATTATCATGAAAGGCATAAAATAAATGAGAGAGGAAAAAGAAGTCTCCTCCTTGAACATGCAATGAAATTCTACCTTCCTAATGCTGTGTTTTGAATCACGATCCCCTCCTTCATTAGGAAAAAACCTGGGTGTGGCTTTCATTAAGGTTGACTCTGCTATGTTTTATGTACTTCTTTACATATGGAAACGGTTACCAAGAAGTCTGTCCAGCCAGCTGGAAAGAAACAGCAATGTAAGCCTTTGCCTAAAAAACAAGAGAAACCTCAAAACAGAAAGAGTCCAGCTAATGGATATATTTATTTATTTCATTTTTCCATTTTCGCCGCCTAACCTCAGCATCTCCCACATATGCCCATAAATGGAAGTCACCAAAATGCCACATATAAACAGACTTTTCTGCCTGACTCAAACCAGGAAATGCCAGAGATTTCTTAGGAGAACCTGTCTTGAAACCATGCTAACAGCACAATCCTAGGGGTGATTACTCGGACGTAAGCCCCATTGTTTTCAATAAAACTTACTCCCTAGTAAGCCTGCATAGGCTGCAACCCAAGATATACTTCCTAGGTAGGGAGTAAGAGCGCAGTCCTAATCTGGAGTTAGGCTGGCACAGTCAGGCCAACAAAGTTTGGCTAGCACAAGGAACACCATAAAGTATGTTTGGACCACTCAGAGTCAGAGAGGCCAGCACACAGACATGCGCCAACTTCCCTGATTCCGACAGTGGTCCAAACACACTTTACGGTGGCCCTTGAACCAGCCAAACTTTGTTGGCCTAACTGTGCCAGCCTAACTCCAAGTTAGGTTTGCGCGCTAAATCCCTTTGAATTTAATGGAACTTACTTCTATCTATAAGTACACAAGAAAATGCCCACAGGATTGGCCAAGGGCCCATGTAGTCCACCTGTTCTGCACAGTGGCTCATAATCAGGGAGTGAAGGTAGATTTCTCTCCCATCATTACTCCTCAGTAAATGGTATTCCGGGGCATACTGTTGCTGAACCTAGAGATATCACGTAGTCAGCATGACTTTGCCCAATCCCCTCCTAAAGTCAAACGTTAGTCTATATGTACCATATAGTGTTCATCAGGTTCAACAGTTCCACAGGTTACAGAACTGCTTATGCAAAATATAATAATATTAACAGATGTTTGTCAGGGAAGGAAACTCCCAAGAGAGGGCAGGATAACCCCGAATAGATTCTAGTGTTTAACATGCACACATTCCTTCTTGCTTTATACTCTCCCTTTATTGGGCTAGCAGCTGAATGGGTAAACACCTTAGTAGATTGCATCTCTTACTACCACTTTTGGCTATAGAGACCAGATAACGGAGTGCTAACTGGGAAAAAGCCCTTCCCTGGAGAACAGAACCCCAGGGCTTCCAGTTAAAAACCAATCTCACTGTAGCCTCTGCAGAGCACATAGATGTCACAGTGCCCTGAATTAACCATGAATGTGGGTCAGGCAGACCAAGAGTTAAAATATAACTAGATGGGAAAAGGAAGACAATGACTAAAGGAAATATAAGCTTGGTAGGAAAGCAGAAAGAAAATATTTCACCAAAAGGATGCAATAACTTTCAATGCCCAGCAGATGGAGCTGGGATGCGGCTTCATCGCATGTGTCACACAGGAGGAATTTGTCAGTCACCTGGATTTTACTGAACAACATGCATAACAATCGTGGCTAGATAGTCCTTAGTCTAAGCTACGTCCATGGTAAGGAATGTTCAGTCCTTTTCACTTGCGATTTGGCCACTCTGAAGCCCCAACAAATGGGTCACTCAGGCGATTGGGGTAGAGAATGACACTCCTTCCTGTGGGCTTGGAAGCTTGGAAGCCCAAATGGTTGTAATGATGTCATCATGTTACCTAATTGGAGGAATGGAAATTACCTATCCCACCCCTTTGATCAAGATAGACAGGGTTGTTACCCAATTGCAAGGCACATTCCAGCTGCAGCAGAAAACTAGCTAACTTACAGTGCAATCCTGCACTGCCCGTTGCACCGACGCTAAATCATAGCATTGGCGCAACATCATTAGTGCTGATGCTGGGGTGGCAAGTGGCACCCCCATGTAGGCGCTAAGGCAACGGGACCATTGCTGCAGCGCCGATCTCATTGCTCCTGCACAGTGCCTCCCTCGCGTTGACCGAAGCCGGCTGGTGCAAGGGAGGCGCAACTCGGAACAAGGCGAGAGTAGGGGGTTCTGGGTGGGATATGGGCGTTGGCCTGTCCTGGAGGTGGGCCCAGGATTCGGCCATAAGGCCGAATCCTAGGCCCGTTCAGGAGGCCGCACAGCTCTGATTCAGGCCGTGTGGTCTCCTCAGATCTGCACCTGCTGTTTAGCAGACGCAGATCTGAGTAGGGCACCAGGGAGGCTGGAGCCTCCCCTCCGGTAAGGGTGCGAACGTGCCCTTGCCGCGGGAAGGCTCCAGTCTCCTCGATACTGCTTTGGATTTGGTGCAGGCCTGCCGGCCGCGCTGATCCAGCACAGTACAGGATTGTCCTCTTAGGAGACGAAGTAAATATACATCTAGCATGACGTTTACCAAACAAAGGGTAAAAGCTGCCTGCAAAGACTATCCCAGTAGCTGAATGGCACAGAAGATGCTGGGGAATTGGGCACTGTCCAAAATATGGAAGAAATGAGAAAAAAAAACCAGGGAAAATGCAGGGGATTCATCACAAAGTTAAACATACTTAATGGATCAAAAGTTGCCCCAATACAACTGGAACAGATGTACTTCATGTGAGATCCTACTTCAGCATGTATGCCCCATGGGAAATTACTGCATATAGTTATGCATAAATAGATCGTGCATGTGCAATTCCCAATCCCATCCAGGGGCAACATGAACATATGTAGTCTTGATTGGATCCTTAACGGTTGCAGCTGTCTAGAAGAAGACTAGAAGTGAGCACAGCTGTTTCCTGCTTGGGCAAACTGAACACTGATTTCTACATCATCATCATTATCCTATCCTACCCAGTCTTATACAATACTCTACTGTCCTACCCAAGCCTGTCAGGTTTCTTCACTGCTAGAACTAACATTCCAGCAGGGGATCCAAACGCCTTTTGGCAGCACGCAAAGCTGGCGGAGAGGTTGGAGCAGCCCCTCACAGGGTGGCTGGCGGCGTGAGGAAGGCCCAACCAACTCAGGTAGGTCAGCGGGGGGAAGGCGGAACAGGACAGGCGGACTGCAGAATGCTGTGGAACAGGGGAGGACAGGCAGGAGGAGGTGGCACCCAGCAGAGGCAGCTCGCACTGGATGCTATCCCCTCCAATAGCAGCCAGTATATCCTCTTTGTCTCCTCAGACTTGTGCAGCTAAAGAGCTGACATGGGTCCAAGGAGAACCATGGCCCAGCAGAGTAGGACTAAATAGAGCTTGGCCCTATTTCCTCTCCTATTGCATGGTGGCACCCCCATCCAGTGGTGTCATCTATAAACAAGGAATGGGAATGCTGGGCGGGACTTGGGCGGGACCTCCACATGATTGGCAGCCCGCCCGTTTCGTTCCGCAGCTGCCATGGCCTCAGGGGGGGGGCTGCCCCCGGTTTGCTTGCCCCACCGCTGCTCGCCCAGGATCCAGCGCATCCCCCACCCATCTCCCCCAGCGAGCAGGCACACACACACACACACACACACACACACACACACACACACACAC
>JAJKFI010000050.1:2389931-2413391 GCA_029204185.1 Lerista edwardsae | reverse complement strand
CACACACACACACACACACACACACACACACACACACACACACACGAGGCCAGGGCAGCCGCGGAACGGGACGGGCGGGCAGCCAATCACGCGGAAGTCCCGCGGAAGTCCCGCCCAGCATTCCCGTTCCTTATTTGTAGATGACACCACTGCCCCCATCCCCAAGGATACAAGCTTCCTTGGCACAACTGCATTGGCCAGAGGGGGGAAGGGTCTTAGTCTACTACCAACATAAATACATTGCCGTCTGTTAATAGCCCTCATATCCACAACATAGCCTGTTGTTAGATCAGTCTCTCCAAGAAGACTCAGCTTCTCTTTCTTTTGTTTTCTTGGACCAGTAAAGCATCTCTGGAATACATTATTTTTATATATGTTGCGTAAGGGCACTGTCCTTAATGGAGGTTAACCCTTACACAGAATAGTGTGCACACCAGGATTTCTCGGTAGGAGCCATAGTTTGGGGCAGGAGAATGGACCTTGGGCTTGGCTATCTCACTGCCCTGGCACATATGATGTTTTGTATGTACTCGTGCCTACGTGCATGCATTGGGATGCAAGTTCACGCTGCCCTGTTGTTTCATCTATTGCAATCTAGTGGGCAGGGCATCAGTGCGGTGGTACATCGTAAGCCAGCCCTGCAATTCTGAAGCAGAGAAATCCTCCTTCAGATGCCACCCCTCACACAAGCAGACTGCAATTTCTCGGCATCAGTTCCCCATCTATAAAATGGGAAAACAACAGAATGGCTTATAGGGCACAGACCTAACCTGGAATTAGGCCGGCACAGTTTAGCAGGCACAGGGGTCACCGTAAAGCGCATTTGAACCATTCTCAGAGTCAAGGAGGATGGCGCACGTCTGTGTGCTGGCCTTTTTGACTCCAAGAGTGGTCCAAACATACTTTACGGTGGTCCTTGTGCTGGCCTAACTGGGCCAGGCTAACTCCAGGTTAGGATTGCACCCATATGGTTCTTTGGAGGCCATACACAATTTATGACACATTCACTGGGCATATTGAAGGAATGCTATATAAAGTGTTGTTGTAACTAGCATTGTTGTAGCAGCATCAGGCTGCGCGGCTTCCTTGGGGACTTCATTCACATGGCATAAAGAAATGTCTGCTTTTTGTTGTCACTGAAAAAGCTTCACCCAGTCACAGAAAAAAAATCTGAATTCAAGTGAAGGCATTTGGTAAGGTCACACTGACCCCTTGTGGTAGAAACCTATAGCACAGTCACAAAGCAGTAGAACATTTGAAGTTGGGCAGGAAAATGAAGACAATAACCAGAGCTGAAAGTTGCTTCACATCACTTACAAGTCAGAGATGGGCGGTAATCAATCAAACTCTTTAAAACATTCATCTGGCTTTATTGTGGTCTGTTTGAGGATGTCTATAGAGTTGTGTCTTGAACAGAAACAGACACTGTTTCTGTCTGGGCTGTTCTGAAGCCCAGTTCATAAAAGATGCAAACAAATTTATAGAGAGCCAAGTTGCTGAAAATGTAAGATCAGTAATAGCACAACAGGGGGCCCGATCTGATCCTACTTTCCAGCCCCGATCCAGTCACATTGCAGCCCCGAGCCAAGGGAACACATATTCCCTTACTTAGAGGAGGCCCCTGTGACCCGTGACTGGGTAATTAATCTGTGGAACTCCTTGCCACACAAGGTGGTGATGGCATCTGACTTAGATGCCTTTAAAAGGGGACTGGAGAGATTTCTGGAGGAAAAGTCCATCGCAGGCTACAGGCCACGATGGTTAGTGCAACCTCCTTATTTTAGAGGTACATTGTAGATTTCGAAACCCTTCCATGATGAGCTGCACCTGTCCAAATTCTCTCTTCTATGCAATGGTTAAAGGTATAGGCACTCTGTCCCAGTTTGAATCTGGTAACCCTACCACTGGAGCAGGCCAAAGGTCCAGCTAGTCCAGCTTCCTGCTACACACAGTGGCCCACCAGATGTCTCAGGGAACAAACAAGACAACTAGATATGTGCATCTTGTTGCCACTCCCCTGCATCTGGCAATCTGAAGTAGCCTACCTCTAAAATAAGGAGGTTGCACTAACCATCGTGGCCTGTGGCCTGCAATGGACTTTTCCTCCAGAAATCTGTCCAGTCCCCTTTTAAAGGCATCTAAGTCAGATGCCATCACCACCTCGTGTGGCAAGGAGTTCCACAGATTAATTACCCAGTCACGGGTCACAGGGGCCTTCTTATGTTCTTATGTACTGCTCCCACCTCACCTCATCAGTGCTGGAAAGTGACTCAGGATTGGTCTGTCAGTGGGGTGCCAGAGTGAAATCATGACTGATTTTAAGTGGTTCTCTTTATTATTGGAGAGTTGCTCTGAGCTTCAGCTCAGACACAATTTGAGGTGAATGGGGGGAAATTCTGCTTAAGCAAAGTGTCTGTATAGGGCTGCTGAAGGCAACTAGAAATATTTAGAGACAATTACCAGTAGCTGTATTTCCAAGATGGTTCCTGCCCCACCCCAGCAGAGACATCCAATGCAGGTGTGGCAGGTGAGGCAGAACCACCCCACCCGAGTTCTTTGAAAAGTGCCGCCACTGCTGTGATCACGCAAACACAACCCAGGGGCTCTGAGGAGCTGGAGCTCATGGGTTATAAGAGTGTGCAGGATCACAGCAGCAGTGGCAGCACTTTTCAAAGAACTCGGGTGGGGTGGTTCTGCCTCACCTGCCGCACCCGCACTGCACGTTGCTGTTTTCCCACATGCATTTGTATTGGAAAAGGTGGAAGATACCCCCAGGAGTTAGGGAATGGACTCAGCAGTGGCCTCTTGTCCATATCAGCCAGGAATTACAGGGTTAACCCTCAAGGTCTTTGCCTGCAGCAGGAACACAGCTGCAGGCTGATGAGGGTTCTGGCTATGAAGGGAGGTTGGCACAGGTGGAAAAGGGTGTGGCTGATGAGCTAGAGCCTGCCCAGCAACAGACACCGATTGGCTGGCCTCAGTATAAAGTTGGAGGCAGGAGCTACAGTAAGATAACACCAGATAGGTGCAGCACTAGGCAGGCGGGTGGGCGGGCGCAGTGGTAGTGGCAGTGGACTGATTGCTGGATGGACTGACTGAAGGACTGTTAAAGGACTGGATAAGGTAAGGTTATTGTGGGGAATAACTGTGGGGAACTGTTGTATGGCTGCCACACCCCTGGAGCCACCAAGTGGAGGAGGCAGTTGTGGCTTAGGTAAGCTGACTGCCTATTGTTTGTTGGTGGGGTTTGTTGCTGCTAAATTAGGGTAATTTTTGAGCTAAGCTGGTGATGAGGGCAGTCTGGAGGAGGCTGGCCAGCCAGTGATTCCAAGCAAAGCTGCTGGAAGAGAGGAGGCCCAGTGGGTGAAGGAACCCCCTCCCTCTTATCTATCTCTCAGGCTGCTCTGGAGGGGAAACAAGTTAGCCTAGTATGGGCATTGGGGCCCTTGGGGAGGCCCAGCAGGGAATTTGGCAGAACACCATCATAGTCACTGCACAACAACATGACCTCTGAATTCATATTCAGACATGGTAGAAAACAGCCATTTGTTTCCTATCTGTAGCTGATGACAGTCTTTGGTCTCTCCTCCATTCCTGTGGGTCTGTGCTTGGCAGGAAGCTGCCAACCGTTCTGAACATATCACTATTGGACTGTTGTCCTCATGTTCGGCTGCCTGTGTCCATAAGCAGCAGGGAATGAACGGGATGAGAGCGACAGTGCTTTGTTCCTCAGAAACGGTGCTGATGACAGGTGATCTGGAGCCAAGGGTTGGTTCGTCCAGCAGTCTGATTGGGTCAAGCTCAAGGCAGGTTGGTGGAGGGGGCCCACCTTAACCTGCCCACTCACCTCCACCACCCCTCCTCCTATTGGAAATCTTCCTATGGGATGGACAGGAAGAGGGGAGAATAGCGGGACAGAGCAGTACCAGTAGAGCTCACACCACCAGTACTTGAGGTGGTGTTTGGTGGTACCCCAACCACCTAGCAGCAAGACCACTGCAACACAACAAGCAGTGGTAGCAGAGGCGGATCTACAGGGAGGGCAAAGCTCTAAGTGTTGCAAGAAGCCTTACCCTGTCATGTAAATCCCTCCTCTCCTTTGCTGCTGTAGCCAGTAAGCCAAGCCAAGACGTTGCTGTTCCCTGTGAGGATTGGCTAGAACAGTGCAGGAGAGGAGTGATTTCCACTGCAAGGTAAGGCTTCTTGCAAAACTTAGAGCTCTGCCCTCCCTTAGATCTGCCTCTGAGTGGTAGTACAGTGGACAGAGCTGCAGCATGAAAGAGCCTGAGCATCTCCGTCCTGAGCATCTTACCAGTGTTTGCTGTGTCTCACCTGGAATCCCAGTCTGGAAGTAACTGGCCATGACATGACTACACCAGTTACTTCTGGTACTACTTCCAATAGCTGGAGTATGCAAAGCGGGGAGCACACATTAAGAATCTCTGGGCTAGCTAGTGCATCAGAGACCATCAACCTCACCACACTCCCTCACCTTCACATTTCCTCTGTCTTTCTCTTCCTTTTCCAGTCCAGAGAGTTAAAGGAGCAGAGTGTGGTACATCAACAGTCAAGAAGGGGCAGCATTTGGCTTGGGGTTGTCCCTGCCAGAGCTACACAGAGACAGACAAATGCAGCCACAGTACAACAGGGATGATACAAGTACGGTAATTATATTGCTGAGACCATGAGACACTTTACAGCTTAGTGAAAGCTGCTAATCAGAAGAGCTTTGCAGGCACATTACAGACCCCACCCCCAATGGAACATAATTCATAGTTCATGGATAGCAGGTGTATCACTTTATAATTTCTATCTTACTTAAAAATCCCAATGGAAAACAAACTTTCCAAATGTCTGCAGTGCTTCATCTGCCCTCTCCGAATGGACATGAAATGCTATGCTGGAAGCCACTGGATGGCGCTGTTTCTCCACCTGTAGGCATGGGGGGGGGGCTAATTCCTATATTGAGTCCTGGGACTGTGATTTGGCCTCACCTTGGAGGTGCAGCTCAACTAGAGGCTTAACTTTTCCCTGAACCGAGGAATGTTCATCTAAGGCAGCACCTAATAAGCCCCTTGAGATCTGCATATAAAGATCGTTCCACTACCCCATCCCAAAATTACATGATCACAGATGCTTATAGTTGCGTAACTGATCTGATAGGAGCTGACAGCAACAGCAAGAGCCTTTTGTAGCACTCAGGGCTAAATTGCACTGGAACAGGCAGGCAGCTTGGGAGCAGGCAGGAGCCTCCCTTGCTCGCTTCCTTACCCTGGGGTAGCCACCATCTGCGCCTATGGGCTCCTTAGATCTGTGCCTGCTATTTAGCAGACGCAGAACTGAGGACACCCGATGGCCTGAATCAGGGCCGCGCAGCCTGGGGCTGCATCCCAGCTCCACTGCCCCTCCCCAGGCTGGCAATGGGTGTCCCAGTATCCATGGTATCCGTGGATAACTAAAATGGTGGATATTGAATCGGTGGATACCAGGGCATGCCTGTACTGCCGAAGTAAGACAACATCCAGTGTTTCAGCAATGGTACAGGATGGTATCGACTGTGATAGCATGGCCATCAATTTCACAGTTTGGTGAAACTGTAACACCAATTTCACCAAATATCAAAGGGCTTCATTATAATTTGTGCGGTCACCCGCTATTTTCTGTACAGTGGATAAATTCTTACAGTATTGCAGGAGGATTGGAAAAGTGTGATAGTAAAGTCCAGGGGTAGGACTAAAGAGCACAGCTCGTAACTGGTAGCCTTGAAATAGAGAGGATGATGTGATGTCGTTCCTTTTGGAAGAAGACAAGTGGCACCACAGCTGGCCAATTCCCACTTTGTGTTGCGCTTGTGCTCTGTAGCGGAAGGTCAAAGAACACACTGTGGTCACAAAGCCAGATGCACTGTCCTGGCTCTTCATAATATTTATAGAGCAGAGGTTCCCAAACTGTGGGTCGGGACTCACCAGTAGGTCACGAGCCAATTCCAGGTGGGTAGCGAAGCACCTAGGGCAGCCATATTGAAAATATAAGAAGATGGAATGCTGGAAAGGGGGAAAGTTGTGTGGTTGTTTTGCTTGTGTCAAGGTTATAAATAGGCTTTTTCCTTTCTGGTTCACTTTGCTATTGGAAAATGGCTGAGAAATAATCCAACTTCTTGTTGCATTCTCAGGAAAGCAGCAGGCTCTGGTGTCACAATGATGGTACTTCAAGCCATGACATCACTTCTAGTGAGTCCCAGACAGATGTTCTAGAAGTGGATCCCAGTACTAAAAGGTTTGAGAACCACTGTTATAGAGCATTTCAATGTTTCAGGTGTGTGTGAGAGAGAGAATAGAACTTTCTGCTGAAAGATCATTTTCCCACATGTTTTCTCTCACAAATAAGTTGAGTTACACACCCCTGTGTTTCAAGAATAAAAACTGCATTTCTTATAGTTTTACAGCCTGTTTGGACCTTTTTGTTCTGGAACTGTGCTATGTGTTTCCTAAATGCAGACAGAAAGAGTGGAATTGGAGTTTTGATTTACTTATAAATATTCTAGTGCTGAGTGGGTACAGAGCTGTGCCCATATTCAAGCTTAATAGTATTTTAAGAATCCAAAACAACACATTCACTCCCTATCAAGAATTACGTCCTTCCTCAGTTCTCTGAAAATGACACAGAATGCATTGAGGAGTCCACTCTTCTGCAGAAGAACAACTTCTTTTCTGGCAAAGAAGCTGAGAAATAAAATGCATGAAGTGTCTTCCTCCACCCACCCCAGACAGAAAGGGGGGCTGCCCAGGCAGGTTCTGCCGACCAAGTCTTTGGGGGAAAGTTGCAAAAGGGGGGAGTGGGGAAGAGCAACAGGTGGGTCCGTCATGGTAGGGAGGGAGAGGTGCTGCTTCTTTGCTGGCTGGAGCAGAGCATGGTTGGGCACCCGTGGGCATCCCTTGTGGGGGCCGGGATGGAGAGCAGCCCTGGAAAGCCGATGTGAGGGGTGGGCAAGCGAGGGAACACCCTCCTTCCACACGGACAAAGGTGGCCAGCTCAAGCAGGCAGACAGCCAAGGAGAATGAAGCCACTCATTTTCATTAGCGTTTTTGTTAAAGAAGGCTGGGATGGCAGGGGGAGGGAGTAGTTGCAGTGATGTCATCAATTGTTGGGTAGGGGGTGGCCAATTGGCGGGTGAGCCCCCAGGGCCACCCTGCTACTAACATCTGTTTTTTCCTCCATTTGTGTGGTGTTGCTTAATATCCAGTTTGAAGAGTTTGGTGAACATACAATGTGTATGATTCCACTAGCGGGCAGGCATGCACGGAGGCCTGAGCGCGCCCCATGGCTGGTGCAAAAACTGCGCCCCCAGGACGTCGCCCTGTCCCCGTGCGTCACTCCGAAACGCCTCCCTTAGCCCAGAAATGCTCCATTTTGGAGCGTTACGGAGGCAAGGGGGGGGCGGGAGGGCCACACAACGCACTGGTTCGTCCTCATTATGCCGCATCTGCGCTGCCGGTGCCCCTCCCCCACTGCCGGCACCCATGCATTCCGCACCCCTGGCTATACGGTAAATGCGCGACTGCTAGGGGGTGGCAGAAACCTAATGCGTGTAGTCACCAGGCTGGAGACAGATGCTGCAGGAGATACAAAAGAGAAGATGATCTCACTGGGGCTGGAGGATATCCCAAACCAAGACAAAAATCTACTGGTGGTAGAAAAAGAGTCATACCCATTGAAAAATTATGTTTTGCCTCATTTCTCAATGGCTGATGAATTCAACAGCAATCACAAGAATCAATTGAAGAAACTGGTAAAATCTTAATGGTTGTCAAATGATAATTCCCCCTTATGTTCTCTGTGTATAAAACTTTAAACATAACACAATATTCTTACAATACAAAGGATATACTGTATCCATTAGGTATCTGGCATTGAATGAAAAGGAACTTCAGAACATGACTGTGTTTTTACATAGTATTTATATTATTTCTCTCTTTTTTAAATACACATGTATGCCAATTCACTTTTGGTCAAACCAGTAAAAAGTAGGAATGACTCTCATACATTTTAAAGTAGCTGAAAAGAATAATTGATTTCTTCTCTCAAATGTGCGTCAGTTTACGTAATGTTTGTGGATTCTTATGAAACCCCACATACAACACCTCTACCACATTAATGTGGCTAAAAAGACTCAGAGAAGCAGCCTTATACTTGGTCCATAAAATGTCCCTGAGATACAGACATGGCACAGGTTCTTTCCGACTTTCATTTTGCTCAAGCACTCGCAGAAAATCTTCCTGGTTGATTAAAGCTTTTGTTTCCTTCTTTATCTCTTTTTTATAGAAAGAGTAGAATTTTTTTTTGTACAAAAACTAGTCTTTGTCAAAACTTGGCAAATACGTTTTTAACTGCAAGATATCAGAGACGGACTGTTTTCTATAATTATGGTAAAAGCTGAGCCCAGTGAGAAGTTCTACGTCTCTGACACGGGCTGTATGAAACCTCATTCTCTTTTCAACCCACAAGGATTCTTGCTTGCCATCCTGTTGGAGGAAAAATAAATAAAAAATTATTTCAGCGCGATGCAATTACAGGGATTAATATTCAGCAATCTAGCAGGAAGCCAATGACTTACAATGGAGGCATGTATTTCAAGGGGCCAATGGAGGAGTACAAGGAACATAAGACACTAGAATTCAAAATCTTATTAGAGATTCCTCTGAAATACTGATTACAATTATCTGTATGCTTTTTACATCCGTCTTAGACAACTAAGGGAGCAACCAACTTTCCTAACCAACTTTCCAGCACTGACATAGCTGCACCAATGGGGCATATGCTTCATCCTGCAGTTGGGGAGGGGCAGTCACAGAGGCCTCCTCAAAGTAATGGAATGTTTGTTGCCTTACTTCAGAGCTGCAGTGCCCTTACCCCAGTACCGAGGTTGGTTAGGATTGCATCCTAGGGTAATTACTGATGCAAACCTAGGGCATAATTCACTCCTTCTCCCATGCCAGCTCATCGAACTGCATGCATGGAGAGGATTACCATAGGGAAAATGGAGGCCCTTCCTTGTCCTCTACCTTCCTCCTCTGGTCCTTGGCAAAATGTCAGTTTTGCTGCGCGCAATGCAACACACCAAGCTACTACCTTGCAAGGGAGGTCTCCCGAGTGAGATTTACCATTCTCAGAGCACAATTCTATGCTTGATTACTCAGACGTAAGCCCCAATGCCTTCACTGTCTTCAGTGGGGCTTGGTCTCAGGGAAGTGTGCCTAGGATTGCAGCCTCACTCTCCTAGAGCAGTATGCACCACTGACTCCTATTTGGAGCACAAATATCCTGTGTGCCAAGTCTGGAAAAGTGCAGCCCAGAAATGTAGCTAGAGTGGGGTGCAATGGGTAAATACTGCTGATACCACAACATGCCGTGTACGTAGCCCTTCCACTTGCCATTGGAGCTGTTCCAGCAGCAAAAGCAATGGGCAGGAGATGCCATTTGGTTTGGCGAGCACCAGTGCATTGCTGTCGCTGCCTACGGTGAGTGTCAGGGGCCACTTCCACAGTGCATTGCAGCATCTCCAGTACTTACTGTTTTGCCCCCTCTAGCTATGCTACTGGTGCAGACTGCTGTATTCATCTATGGAAGAAGTAGGAAAAAAAGTTTCCACACGCAAAGCCTGTCATATGAGCCATGACCAGGATTGTATTGACTCTGGACTAAATAAAATCTATTCTCAAAAATTCTGAATGGGGAGTCCCATATAAATTATCCATGTCAACATATACAGGCTTGCTCTGGTATCCACAGTTTCAGTTATCCACGGATACAATCGATACCGGGACACCTATTAAAAAGACAGGGGAACATTGAACAATTCAGCAAAACCACTGATGTTCCCCTACCTTTAAAAAGGCATCCCCAGTATCCACAGTTTCAGGTATCCACGGTGAGGTCCCCTGTGGTGAACGGAACCCCTGCGGATACCGGGGCTTGCCTGTACATATATTTATATTGTCCTTCTTCATGGAAGCAAGGAGCTATACTGTAAAATGATGGATTCCATTCTTTTGCTTCAGAGCTTTCACCATGAGGACTAGCAACATGCACCCAACAGAGAAAGATGCACACTCACAACATTTTTGTTGAAATAGAATACATACAGATGGAGTTGCATATTTATGTTTGTATGGGGAACGATTACTCACTGCACAGCTTTCACTGTTGTCTTTCCGGTGAGGCATAATGTAAGATGCCACCTCAAGAGATCCTTCACACTGCAAAGGAGTCTGAGAAGCATTTTTACAGCTTGTCAAAATAATGAAGTAGTGAGTTGGAATCAGGACCTCAGAATTATTTGTAAGTCTGAAATAAAGATCAGTATTTTAGATATTATTCTTGTAAGCTTTTTTAAAATTTTTAAAATTTAACATACCATACCACAATAGTGGGAGTGAGAAAACTAGCCATTTTCACCCCTGCTAACTGGGCAAGAGGCACTTTTTCAAGTGGTGTTCCTCTTATATTTAGCAGGGGGAGAGTAACTGTCCCTCTTTACCCCAGCACACAGCCTTTTCTAGTGGCTGTTGCTGGTGGTGTTCTGCATTTTTTAGATTGTGAGCCCTTTGGGGACAGGGAGCCATTTAACTTTATTTTTTGCCTGTAAACCGCTTTGTGAACTTCTTGTTGAAAAGCGGTATATAAATACTCTTTGATTGATTGATTGATTGATTTAAGGCAAAACTAGCATTAAAGCGATTTAATCCCAATGAGTATAATCTGACTGGAAGTCCTGTGTAAGCACTATTAAAATGAATCAATTTTCCCCATTCATTGTAGGGAGACTTGCGCTGAAGAACTTTGTGGTCAATTAGGCCCCATAATATCAAGGGTAGAAAATATACGTGCATTCCGAGACGTTCAGCCTAAGTGGGCAGAATCATCTAAGATTTTTCCACAAACAAGTTTCTCACTTCCATGTTTCCATCAATTGACCAATTAATTAATTAATTAATTGACTATCAGCCTAGTCTTTGCTTTTCAGTTTGCTAAATTGACCTGACGCAATGTCCTCACAAACAGGATCTGCTGCATCCTAGGCAGAGGCATCGCGCCCACGTGGCATGGTGATGCACCTACTACTGGTGCCCCCAAGGGAGCTGGGCGCACCGGGGAAGAAAGCAGTGTGGAGGTGGGCCCTCGCGCCTGCTCCGGCCTCCGTTATGCTCTGAAATGGAGCTATTCTGGAGGTGGGGGTGGCGAGGCTGCGCGGGAGACACGATGACGTGTTTGTCACCGCCCTGCCCCAGCTGCGGTCAGAGCCTGATCCAGTTCTGGTTCTGATTCTCGGCTATGGTTACACAACCCCAAACTGATAACAGCAACCCAGATGAAAAAAGGAACACAATAAAAATAAGCGCTTGCTGTGTGTAGCTAATTCTCAGAGAGAGAAATATGCGTCTGGGAGGTTCCCATGCTAGGTGCTAGATTGGGGCCAGTTTTCCAATACAGAGAAATAGATTGAACGGCCTATACAGCCATCTTTCTGCTAGAAGAAACTGCTCTTATGCATCCTCCATTTATTTGTTTTAGGGTACAATCCAAACCCTGAGCTGGAATAGGCAGGCTGACATATTAAGCCCAGAGTTGGGACTGGCTGCAGAGCAACCTGGGGCAAGGGGAAAACATCCCCTTCCTCTGGGTGGTTACTTAGGTAACTAGCATCATAACAATCCACTAATTTTTAAAAAATACAGACACTAACAACACACTTCTGTGTATATCGACTCAGAAGGAAGTCTAATTGAATTCAATGGAACTTACTCCCAGGAAAGTGTGTTTGATTGCAGCCTCAAACTGACATGCACCCACCTTTTCACTTCCTCAGGCGTATCATACAAGCCATTGTAGTTGTAATCAAACACAGGACCAGTGATCACATTGACACCATTTCTGGTCACAGCATACATTGGCAGGAGGACAGTGTTAAAATAGTTCCATATCACTGAAAGCACAATACAGAGTTTGAAGAAAGGATGTGCCTTAAACACGATAAAGACTACCATATTACAGAATTAGGATATGCCCTATATCTTGTATAGTAAGAGCACAGGCTGCTTTCACTTGGCTTATCTCAAGAACCAGTTTTCTGTGAAATGAGTGCATTCTGACAAAAATTTTGAGTGGATTGTGTCATGTTCCATTCAGAACACTGGGGGTGGGGTGGGGCCTCTCAGCTCTCAGCCTACGTCTAGTGAATGTCCCTCCTTGTTATGCTGATTACCACTGAGCATATGGTGCTGAGGCAGAGAACTGGTGGCTCTGGTTGATTTGTTCCTTCAATGCCTCCAGAGCATCAAGAAGTAATAACAATAGCTATCACTACTTCTCACATACAGGTGTGCCCAGAGGCGGATCTACAGGGAGGGCAAAGCTCTAAGTGTTGCAAGGAGCCTTACCCTGTCATGTAAATTCCTCCTCTCCCTTGCTGCTGTAGCCAGTAAGCAACGCCAAGATGTTGCTGTTCCCTGTGAGGATTGGCTGAAACGGTACAGGAGAGGAGTGATTTCCACTGCAAGGTAAGGCTTCTTGAAAAACCTAGAGCTTTGCCCTCCCTTAGATCTGCCTCTGGGTATGCCCCAATATCGACTGATTTGGTATCCATGGTTTCAGTTATCCAGGGGAACATTAAACAACTCTCTTTTTTAATACCTTGCTGCAGCAAAACCACTGATGTTCGCCTATCTTTAAAAAGGTGTCCCCAGTATCTACGGCGTAAGGTATTCACGGTGGAGTCTGGAATGAAACCCCAGTGGATACCGGGGCATGCCTGCATTTCCACAATACAGTCTAGAATAGGAGTGTCAAGCTCATTTCATACAGCAGACATTAGCATTCATGATACTTGCTGAGGGCCAGAATTGATGTCATTAAACAGGAAGTGATGTCATTAAGCAAGTTATGACCATAAATAAGCACTTTTTTCCTCACTTAGGAAAACATTTGCTGCAAATGACAGAAGAAGCAAAATAGAAATCTTTGATCATATTTTCAAGGTATGGGAGAACCCAATTATTACGCAGGCTGCCCTTTCAATAGTCAAACCTTAGCACAGCTCAGCAACTGATGGCCAGATGAAGAGCTTCTGCTGGCCGCTATGTGCCCCCCCCCCTGGGCCTTGTGTTTGACACTCCAGGTCTAGAACCTGTTGGAAAGTGGCAGGTCCTGGATCTATCCTTGAAATGCTTCCACCTTTCTTAGATGAGTTTTGACCTACTGAGGCAGAACTGGACCACATCCATCTAAATTAGGTCTGGAAGGAATTTTGTGAATTATCTAGGCCAGTACAGCCTGCACACCAAGGATTGCCACCGCTTAAAACACTCCCTGAACACTGTTTATTCAAGAATTCATGTAAAGAAAACACTACAGAGCAAGACTGTGACATGGTACAAATACTTTCCCTTTGAACATGCACGTGTTTAAAGAAAAAGGAAACACAATGGAATTCTCTCTATGTTCTTAGGCAAAGCTAGACTTTGATCATTTTCTTTGGTATGATAAGTAATCCCATGGGCTTTAAAACGGAGAAGCAAACATTACAAAGGAAAGTGGCTCCCATGACTAAGGATGTACAATTGAGAACCTAAAGTTAGACACAGAACCCATGGGCCGGCTGCACACTGCCAAAACAACACCATTAAAATTATTAAGGGCGCAATCCTAACCTGCAGTTAGTATAGGACAAATTAGGACTTGTGCTTGCCCAGGAGTGTCACAAACACACCGTAAAGCACATTTGGAACACTCTCGGAGTCAGAGAGGACGGTGCATCTATGTGCCAGCCTCCCTGACTCAGAGAGTGGTGCAAATGCGCTTTACAGCACAGCTCCAGCTTACAGCACAGCTCCAGGTTAGGATTGCACTCCAAATTTTATAGTGTCCATGCAAGTAAGACAAAGCTACTACCATGAATATGACTTTAGCTCTTATCTTTTATAGATATGTCTTTTTTGTACAAAAATGATATTAACATTTACCTTGAAAAGCATGGTACATTGGTACGATATTGCTTTTGAAAAGTCCTTCATAGTTACTCCTTTTTTCATTCTTTATCAGATCTAAAAATATAGAATGTAGACGCAATCATTCATTACCAGACTGACTGGCAGTTCCTTTGACATTAGGCTTGAATAAAGTGACTCAACGAAGATTTGTCATGGTTTAAATAGTTTTATAAACAGTCATAAACTCCATGTTCAGAGTCCAAAGAATTGCACATGTTCCATGCACTCTCTATGCTGCATGCCACAATCACAGAAGTTTCGCCACTCACAGAAGTTTCAAAATTGTTTGTGATATGCTTGAGAGTCTGCAGTGTAAAGGTGAAAAAAGCAAAAACTACTAGCAGACAAGCCCAACAGTTTGGGGACACATAAAGTGGCTTTTTGGAACTTGGCCACTGGCCAGAAGGCACTCTTGTGACCACTAATTACCATGGGCTAGAGTACCTAATTCTGTTGGATTGTGGTTTTGCTTGAAACCCATGCACATTATCAGCTGTGAATGGCATCACATTTCAATGAGCTGTTTTATTTCCCAACAACAAACCCAGAACTTTCCTGCCTCCCTTCCTGTGCATAACATTAAATGTGCATTCACCATTCACAGCTGATACCTCTGTATATGTATTTTAGGGTGCAATCCTAATCTGTGCTGGAACAGGCAGGCTGGCTGGCCTGCGCTGTATCAGCGCAGGTTAGGAGCAGGCTGGAGGGCCAGGGCCAGGGCACATTCATCTTCTTACCATGAGGTAGGCACCAGCCACCACTATGGATTGATTGGCTCTGTGCCTGCTATACAGTACAGCAGCCGCAAGTCTGAGCAAACTGTGCAGCCTGAATAAAGCGTTTATAAATATCAGGTGAGTTCATCATTTCGAACAACTTATTCATTTAAAAAATGCACACTAACACATTTTATTCTGTTGGGCAATGTCTCCTAATAAATTGTTTTGTTTAGGAATAAGAAAAGAGAATGAATTACTTGGTGGGAAAAGAAATCCGTAGTTTAGCTGAGAATGGCTCTTGTAAAAAGTACAGGTCTGGCTGTGACTTAAAGGAACACGATTATCCACATGGAAACAGCTTGAGACGGCTTCAGCGGAGTTATTCCAATTGTCCTAGTTAACAGAATGCAGTATCAGTTGGTGAGCATGCACATTGCACAGTATGCAAGCTACAGGTTCACAAAGCTGCCCCCTCCTTGTTCACTACTACAGGGTTATATTTTATTAAGTAGCTTAGGCCCAAATTCTAACCAACTTCCCAGCACTGACATAGCTGTGCCAATCAGTCGCAGCCCTGGCCCATGTGCCGTCTGGCATATTTTGATTCTTTGCTTGCTAGCCAATGACCCCAATCAGTCATTTAATGGGTCATCATGTCAGATTGCTTGTGGGCACTTCTGCAACATCATTCTGAATAAGAACTTTGGGGTTCTGTGATCTCCTGGGGAGGGGTGGTTTTCCCAGTCAGCCTCCCTCTTTACCCTTTTTAAAGTTTGGGATGGTGGCAGCAGTTAGATTCAGCTGCTGATCCAGTAAAATGAGAAAGCAGAGAGCAGGAGGGACTTCATGCAGCTCTCCAGCGGTTTCTTCCCTGACAGGCTTGCTATGCTTTATATTCTCTTCCATAAGTCTCAATAAACTTACATGCTTGTTAACGGTATAGGAACTCCACAAAGGCATCTTGATGTCCTGACTAAATCCATTTATATAATGGCGATTGTGAAGAAGGCAATAGCTCTGCTTCTTTTGAAGCACTCTGGGCCTCCCAAATGGCAGACTGTGTTCTTCTATCTTCTTTACTAGGGTAGAGAAAGGAAAAAGAAAGTCAGCCTCTCAGAGAAAACATCTTTTCTCATGAGATGTTCTGCATACATTATTCTTTTTTCAAGTTCGTGAAAACCGTAACTTAAAATGATTACCTTCTGAACTAGTAAGATTTTTCCGTGGCTGAATACGTGGTAAGCCCTAGATGCAGGGGAAAGCAAAAGGGGTGAGAAACGTTGTACCATTTTCTGTGTAATCATTTGAACCAAAATACTACAAAAATCCAGTCAAATATTTGTTGTTGTTCAGTCGCTAAGTCGTGTCCAACTCTTTGTGACCCCATGGACCATAGCATGCCAGGCCTCCCTGTCCTCCACTAGCTTCCGGAGTTCGCCCAATTTCATGTTCATTGCTTCAGTGAGACTGTCTAACCGTCTCATCCTCTGCTGCCCCCTTCTCCTTTTCCAGTCAAATATAATTACATGCAAATACATAGAGGTGTTCTTTTAAGAGCAATTTTTTCCCCACAGATTTCAATTTTTCCCAAGGAAAAAGCAGTCTAATGCGTCTTTATTCCAAGGGCGTTTTTTTAAATAAATTATTATCATAAATTATAAAAGTGTACCAGGAAGGTGATACAGATGATTTACAGCCCAATCCTATGTATGTCTACTCACAAGTAAGTTCCATTGAGTTCCATTGGGTTTACTCCCAGGAAAGTGTGTACAGGATTGCAACCATAGTGTCCAGCAGATACAACCACAGTCATTACACAGTCAATTAGGGTTCAAACACTCAGGAATAAATTGTTGAGCTTGTTTTTAACTATGTTCAGTTACTATAAATGCATGCCAGGCTTCAGTCAAGAGTGGTCACACTTCTAGCGGATGATATTATTTTAGCCTGCTTTCAGTCCAAGTTGGCATTAGCTGAATCTGAGACTTACAGACAGAACGGCCCACCAAATGAAATCTTAAACCTCACAAATGTACAGTATCAAATGAAGTAAATTGTACCAACATTTACTGTTCAACAACCATGTCTTTGGCAGTCCACAACCAAATTTGCCTGTTTGTTTATACGTACATCAATGATGATGGTAGTTACAAGTTTATTCCTATTACTGGCCATGAAAACTACTGAAGCTACACATTACACCACACACTGGTACGGAGAGCAACTTCCCTCCCAAGGCAACTAACAGTCTGGGAGAAAGTCACAGAGATCACAGTCTTGCAGGATAGCTTTAAAAACCTTCCATGTCATGGTCCTGATTTTCACTCCTCTGGCTGTTATGTAAGAAAAACATTTTAAAATATACAATGTAATGTATGTAAAGTTTTTTGCCCTCATTGTCATCAGCGAATGCCAAGTGATGTTGAGAAACCACACATTAAGAGAAGTACACCATTTCTGCCTAGAAAACAAGCATTAGGCTAAAATGCTTGGATTTTAAGTATTCCTGTGGACATTTACCAATGACTCGCATGAGCAACTCAGATCCTTCACAGAGGTTCTCCGCTCGGTGAAAGGGCATGAAGAAGGAGGACTTTCTTCCTTTGGATGCTGTGGGATAAAAGTGGTTTTCTTTAAAAGGTGGTTGAGACTTCCATGTGTTCCATTGTTGGCGGCTGGTGTCAAGTCAAGTAGATCTGCAACAATTCAGACAACAGGATGGTCAGAAACACAATCCTGACTGCAGTTTATATGTGACTGATGCCATGTTTGCAGAGTTTATGTGCTTGTGTCAGTGTTCCATAGTGCAGGTACAAATTCTACATCAATTTACAGCAGGTACTTTTCAGGCTCTTCTCAACCACAGAGAAGAATAATTAAGTAAGTTAAGGGCAGTTAGCAACAGCTGCAGTAAGAAATGAAAAAGAGGAAATTAGGTACGGAAAGGCTCAGAAGACTGCATGAGGGAAGGGAGAGAAAATGAGATTCCCAGAAACAAACAAAATAGAAACAATGTAAAGGGAGGCAATGGAACATTTAGGGACCACTTTTAGGGTGCAATCCTAACCAAACTTCCAGCACCAGGGTAAGGGCAATGCAGCTCTGAGAAAAGGAAACAAACATTCCCTTACTTTGAGGAGGCCTCCATGACTGCCCCCCGAATGCAGGATGCAGTCCATTGGCACAGCTATGTCAGTGCTGGAAAGTGAAAGAGCATTGGGACTGGAAACTGGATTTGCCAAGGACATACATCCATACAGGAGGTAAGAATCTTGCAGCTTCCCCAAACCAGTAAATCTATCCATAACAATCAGTGACACTCCACTTTGATCAGAAATATGCTTTTCAAAAAAGGGTTTTGAATTTGCAAAATGGGGAAAAAATGATCACTTTATCATACCACACATTAAATTGTAGATTTCAATGTTTTCAAAGGGCTCTACTTCAGTTTGAAATTTGAATCCTGGTCCAAAGCCAATGAAAAGAGCCTAGAACAAAAGCAAAACTGTGTTTTAGTTATGACTTAACATACACATACACATACATACATGGAAATACATTTACAGTGCAATCCTGCCTCATATGTAGCGTCAACACAACGTTGTTGCATCGACGCTACATCATTAGTGCAGGGGTGCCAAGCTTGTTTGGAGGTTCTAGCAGGGGAGCGCAGCTATCGTATACCCTTGACCGAAGAACGGTACACTCCTTCTATCTGGGATGGTCATCCTCTTCCACTGAGCGCGCAGCTTCGGGAGGGACGCACATGGAGCGGTGAGGGAGGAAGGGGACACCCACCTAGCCAGCCAGATCAGCCGAATCAACCCTGGCGATCAATGGGGTGACAGATGTCGCAGCCAGATCGCCCTCACATCCATGGCGGCACCCCCGTGTCAGCGCTAAAGCTCTCAAGCCGACACTACTTGTAGCGTCAGCTTGAGAGTGCTGATAGGGAGCCTCCCTTGCGCCAACTGAAGCCAATTGGCATGAGGGAGGCTCCCTCCCGTTCTGAGACAGGGATTGGTGGTGGTGGGGAGATTGTCGGCGGGGAAGGGTGGACATAAGGCTGAATCCGAAGCCCATCTGGGAGACTGTGCGGCCCCAATTCGGGCCACGCACTCTCCTCAGATCCAAGGAGCGCAATGGGGAGGCTGGAGCCTCCCCTACGGTAAGGGTGTGAACGTGCCCTTGCTGTTGAGAGGCTCCTGCCTCCCCAAAGCAGTGTTGGATTTGGTGCTGGCCGGCCTTTATTTTTCATGGACAAAAGCCGAATCTTACATGATACATATGAAATCTAAATTTACTTGAAATGAAGCTGATATATAAAGATATTTCTGGGGGAAATCAGAAGGCCCTGTCAGTGTGCTCATCCAGCATGAACAGTGTACACAAAGTGTGCATTAACAATATGAGGTTCACATCTGCCTTTAAAAAGCTGCCCCAGAAGAAGTAAATATAATCTGTGGTGCTGCCTGTGGACACACAGCTTTGAAGGATGTATCTTTATTCTTATCTTTAAAGGGTGATATCTAGTCTTGCATGTTTACCTATGTTAAATGGCATGCATAAGGGTAGATAAAAGCAGAGTTTCATCTAATGTGCCTGAGATCCTCATTGTGAGGTTTATTGAGGATCCTCATTTTGAAGTACGTTTGTATTCTTTCTATAATTATAATATGCAACAATTCAGAGCGCAATCCTAACCTGGAATTAGGTTGGCACAGTTAGGCCAGCAAAGTTTGGCTGGTACCAGGGCCATCATAAGCACATTTGGACCACCCTTTGGAGTCAAGGAGAATGGTACGTTTGTGTGTTGGCCTCTCTGACTCCAAGAGTGGTCCAAATGAGCTTTATGGTGTCCCTTGTGCTGGGCAAAACTTTGCCAGCCTAACTGTGCCAGCCTAACTCCAGGTTAGGATTGCACCCTTATACACATTCAACAGAAATTGTATTGAAGTCATGGTTAAAACATCACAGTCTTTCATCTCTTTTTTTGTAAAAACAAGGAGTAGATACAGTATATGGAACAAGAGTGCTACATTGCAGGCAAACAGTTCCATTACCTCCTATTGCATATATCATTAATTTAAACAAAAACCATAGCAACTTGGTCTTTCACAGTCATTGCTTACTTTCTAGTATAAACAGCATTTGCAGAATGTTACAAGATACAGTCCCTGAGTAAGAAGATTTTACCCCTCCATTGTTTTTAGCCCCTGCTAACTGAGCAACAGGCAAGAAGCACTTTTTCAAGTGGTGTTCCTCTTATATTGTTCCTCTTCACTCCTGCACAGTACTTTTTCTCATGGCTGTTGCTGGGGGGTTCTGCATTTTTTTAGATTGTAAGCGCTTTTGGGACAGGGACCCATTTAATTTTATTATTATTTGCCTGTAAACCGCCTTGTGAACTTTGTGTTGAAAAGCGGTATATAAATATTGAGATTGTTCCATCCTGATTCGGAGTGCCAAAAGATCTTTGGAAGATTTACCCTTTTCATCCAAACTGAAGTTCAGGATTAGACAGATTCAAAATGAGACCGATTTCCAGTTGCATATATCCTTTAGACGTTACCTGCATATTTGCAAATATATTATCTGAGCCATGAAATCCACCGGTGCAGTACTTGACTTCAGTGGGCATCCTACAAAACACAAGCAGAAATATGAATGTCTGACAGAGCAGGAAAACCTTGACCACTGCAGCTTTCTCCCCTCTGGGTCCATCTTGCACATATCAGTCCTCACAGCTGTATCTAAGACTCCATTGCCCAGCACTGAAATCCTGTACACCTTTTCCTGGCAGTACGCCCCATTGAATACAATGGAACGTACTTCTGAGCAGGCACAACTAGTATTTTTGCTACAAATCAGTCACTTCTCATCCCCTTTTATATACTGGTGTCCCCTGGTATCTGCAGATACCAGTTATCTGTGGTATCTTATTTACAGTTCTGTGAAGCAACTAGTTGCTTTTGCAGGATGCTATAAGCAGAAACCTAATAAACAGGCAAGCAGCCTGCATGCTAGAGGGGATGACTCAGTGAATGTTAACAGGCAGCTTCCAGTCCTGCTTCCTGGACTGAACACAATCCAGTCCTGGACTGGATTCAGCTTCCAGTCCTGGACTGGAAGTTCACTAAGGGCACAGTCCTAACCTGGAGTTAGGCCAGCAAAGTTTGGCCAGCACAAGGGACACTGTAAAGCGTGTTTAGACCACTCTCTGAGTCAGGGGGGATGGTGCATGTCTGTGGGTTGGGACCTACCAATGGGTCATGAGCCAATATCAGGTGAAGCACCCAGAGCAGACATATTGAAAATATGGGATGCTGGAAAGGGGGAGGGCTATGTGGTTGTTTTGCATGTGTCATGGTTGTAAATAGGCTTTTTCCTTTCTGATACTTGGAAAATGGGTGAGAAATAACACAACTTATTGCTGTATTCTCAATAAAGCAGCAGGCTCTGACTTCACAAGGATGGCACGTCCGGCCATGACATCACTTCCAGTGGACCCTCAACATTCTAAAAAATGGTCCCAATGCTAAAAAGTTTTAGAACCACTGTTCCAAACTATTCCCTCTGTCTGCCCCCTTTCTTTCTGTTCTTCTCTCAACCCCTTCAGTTGCATTCCTAATTTATGTTTTATATTTTAAGCTCCTTGGAATGGAGAAAGCTGTCTATTTTTTGCTTATGGACCTCTGTAAACCACATGTCCACTTACAGCTCTGTATAAATTATAAGGATTTGCTTATCTGTGTTTGTTTCTACTAAGAAAGTGGTCAAATTTAGGAAATCTGTGATAGAGCTACCATGCAATTTCTTTCTAGAGAGTAAAAGCTTCTTGCAATGTGAGCTCACCAGACCACAGGAATGAAAAAAAAAAAGGAACATTAAACTACTCATTTGGAGTTATGGTACAAGAGAAGTTACAATAAATATCATTCACTACTCCTTAACAGAAATAAATGGCAAAGGAACATAGCTTTGCTATAGTCTGAAGATAAAATGATTTATCCATGCACAGGTCTGTCGGCAACGGTCGGGGGCCATGACCCCCCCCCCGCCCGACACCGACGCTTACCGGAGGTGGGCGGCAGGAGCAACGAGCGGCCGCGGCTGGGCCCAGTGCTGGGTCTACCGGCTCCCTGGGACAACGCACCAGGGAGCCTCGCTGTGGCCAGGCTCCAGCTGCCCATGGGGGAGGCAAGCCAGCCGGCAGTTACCCCGCCGGCGGGGCAACCGCAGCAGCCATGGCAGGCCCAGCCGGCCTGGATGGAGAGCTTGGACTGCACAGGTGCAGCCCCGCTCCCGTCTAGCACAAAATCCCGCGAGGTTTCACGGGCAAGATCTCACAGGGGGGATGGAGCTTCGCCTCCCCCGGCCAGAACTCATAAGGAGCTTGGCCAGGGAAGCGAGCGGTCGCTCCTTGAGGCCGGGTGAAGGTCCGGCACTCAAGGGCTCCGTGGGGGTTGGCCACCCTCCTCCCCAGATGACCTCCTTTGGGGGGATACCCCAGTGCAGGGGCTGGCCTGAGTCGGACACCCCAAGCAGGGGGTGACCTCAGGAGACCCCACGCCCCCGCCTCCCCATACTGCCTTCCCTCGGCCGGGGGTGGTAAAGGCCGGTGCCGCCCTATTTGGTAATCACCCCCAGACCCGGCTGACGGCCTGGGGGGAGGGGCGGCAGCCAGACCCCCGGCAACATCTGGGGGGACAGGCCCCCCCAGGGGACGACACCCCCCACCCCACCGCAGCAGAACAAGGGGCTAGCCCACAAGGGGCCCCGGGGGCACAGCGCCAGGCCCAGGACCCCACTCCACTCGACCTCAAAGCCACTCGCAGTGACCCTGACAATGGAAGCCAAAAGTCTGGCGTGACTGTGTACGGGGGGCCCATGACAGAACGCGGCCACCCCCAGACTCATGAATGTTAAATCGTTATCCAGAATAAACAGCTTAAGGCGAGTTCTGATTCCCGCCTCCCGCCTCTCTCTGCGCAGCGATCACCAGAAGTGCCTGCACCTCCACGATCTCCACTGCCCCCAGATGTCTCAGGCGGCCAGTGAGTCACCCATGGAGTTCACAAGGCCCTAGAGAAAGCTAAGCCTCTACAGCCAATACTAACAAAGTAGTAACTTACCTAGCAAATTGCCACTGCTTGTCCATATAAAAATGTACTGGCTCAATTCGGTCATTCCTGGCATAATGAAATCGCTTGGGGAGCAGGTGCTTCATGTACGGCTTGAAATGCTGATCTGGGGCCACGCACTAAAATGTTTAAATGAAGATCCTTATTCAATCTGTAACTCATTACGCACACAATTCCATATATAAACTCTAGCATGAAGCAGAGAAAATACTTGTTCTCGTTTTTCAATAGAAAACCTTAAACCAGTGATTCCTATACACACCTTGGTCAACATGCCCTTCTTTCGCAGTGGCCTCTTCCTCCTTGCTCTCCTGGGCACTGCCATCTTGGATCTTGCGCGATCCAAGGTGGCAGTGCTTAGAAGGGCTGGGAAGAAGAGGCCATTGGGGATATCCCACAGTGCCCCTGTTAGTTCATCACAGAACCCTCAGGTACCCCAGGAAACAGTTTGGGAACCACTGCCTTAAACCACTCTTTTAGTGCTCTGAGGTTTCTGATCCCATTCTCTCTCTCTCTCTCTCTCTCTCTCTCTCTCTCTCTCTCTCTCTC
>JAJKFI010000050.1:2378221-2389921 GCA_029204185.1 Lerista edwardsae | reverse complement strand
TCTCTCTCTCTCTCTCTCTCTCTCTCTCTCTCTCTCTCTCTCTCTCACACACACACACACACACACTATCATGGCAGCCAGCTTCCTGTAATGCAGTCTTATTCCTCTAAGTTTATGTGTGTCAAGCAACCAGTTCTACACCTTATGAAAAATAATGTAATTAAAAAACCACGAATACTTAAACCAGCCATTTTCAACCACTGTGCCACAGCACATTGGTGTGCCACAAATGGTTGACAGGTGTCCCATGGTAATTTGGGGAGGAGTCATTTATTAGTAAGGCCATTGGGGGGCAGCAAAGTGTGCCTTGTCAATGGTCAAATGGTGTGCCTTGATAATTTTAGCACTTTGCCAGCGTGCTGTGAGATGAAAAACGTTGAAGATCTCTGACTTAGACAATACTTACTGTAAGGTTTTTGACAATGCCTTCATAATCAACTGGAAGAGTTAGATGAAATTATTAGTTACCTAAAGGTCAAAAGAAAAATGAATATAATTTTGTTCCTAATAAGGAAGAGTAACTTGAATGTTGTTTATGCCTTATCTTTAAATTATTTGCACATTTTTTTTGCTGCCGCCCCCATGCCACACAGCACAAGGGTGTCCCAGGCCAGTGTAGAAAGCACTACAGGCAATCTGGCACCAAGCTGATTTGCCTGAAAGCCTCCTCAACCTTTCCCTCAATAGCAATCCCTTGAGTCAAAAAGGAATATGTTTAATGCAGTATTAACATAAAAAGAAGTGTTTATGTAACAAATACTAACTGCTATCTGCATGTGGCCAAATATTCATCAAAGAACCTGGTAATTACGTCAGCGATTAGCACTAACAAAGCATTCCTTCAAAGACTTCGGCCTTCAATATTTACTTACACAGTTTAATTATTGTTTAGAAGTTGCAAATACTCTATACTTTTGCATGATAGTGACTAGTAGTCATTCAGTCTGCAGAGAAACAATGTAGAGCTAACACAGATGTTGGCAGCATTTGGGTTAAGGCTATCTTTTGCCCTCCAATCTCTGACCCCAATGCCATTTGCTTTATTTTCTCCTGCAGAAGTTAAAAGTTTCTGAGCAGGCTTATATTCAGTGACGTAAAATTGTATTAATTCACAATTGAGGTAGTACTAAACCTCTAACTAATCTTTGCAAACCAAGCAACATATGCAAAACTCAGGAAAATTCTGCTTAGTATACAAATCCATACTTTCTACCTTAGGTTAAATGAAAATTCACATGCTGATTCCCCTGAGAGAACAACATGTGAAAGACTGAGCCAATTACCTGAACAAACTTTTGTCGCCTAAAATTGCAAGTTCTGATTCTTACTGGGGAAAAGTATTCTAGGCTAAAAACGAAATGGGATGAATTAAGAATATGATTACATATTCACTTCTAGTAACTCATTAAAGCTAACACAAAGTGTGATCCAGTTCACAGTTCAGCTTGCCTAAATCCCACTTAAGTAGGACCTCCACATTTCACTTTATGGTGGGTGGTGACTCGAGACAATCAGAATGACTCAAGATTAGACAGAATCAGTTTCCATTAAATTAGGGCAGAATTTTCAACCCATGTTGCTGTCTATATGCAAAGGGAATTTGTGGGAAAGAACTAGGGAGTGCCAAAGAGTGGTTAACTCTACTTCACCCACAGCTTTATCTCTGCTCTCTTCCCTCCAGCTTTTTTCCCCCAGCTGAAACATATTTGCTGGTTAAGTGCAAAAAATTGGGGAGGGAGGATCGGGGGCAGGGAAGGACTGCAGTGAAAAGTTGTAGATATGGAAACATTACTTCTCATTCCCTTTGTTTCCTCCTTGCAAGTTCCAAACTCTACTTTGTCCATTGGAAATAAGTACAAAGTTGGCTAGATACTGTTTACCACAGAATACGTCGTTTTACCCTTAGATTGACAGGGTCCGCTGAGAGAGACTTTCTGTTGCTCAGAATTCATAATTACGCTTAAATGCTTCTGTCTCCAGATCCATTTGAACTCTGACCTGACAACTATGCAGATCTATTGATACAATCAGAAGGGCTTATGTCTTGCTGTGAAAATTAGTAAAGAATTAACATCTCAGATTTTCACTATTTTTCCCAGTGAGACTTTATGTCACAGAACAAAGTTCAAATGAGCTGACAGGCTATTAAGCCTTTACAGATACAAAAGTAATCACTTATTTGTTCAGTTTCTATTTATATCCTGTTCTTTCTCCAAACATAAAACCATCAAAAGTCCATCATTGCTAGGTCTAAAGCTGAAGAGATGTTCAACATGGATATTTTGCTAGCGATCTCTGTAGTACCAAGAAATTACTACGTAGTGTCTCATTTGCTATCATTTTAAACCACAAATAAAAATATACAATTGAATAGTGCAAATTAGTCTAGTAGTTACATACAAGAGAAATACTCATCTGGAACATTTTGGGGTCTTAAGCGAGCTGCAGGACCAGGCACTATAAACACGTCTTGAACATTGTCCAAGTAAGCATTTAGGTATGCTCCTTTGCTGCAGCTAGCTGCCTCCATCCCTTCAAAGAAAACAGAAATATTTGTTTATAAGAAAAGTTCTGCATTGATAGGAGGGACAGATAGGAGCTTCTTATGCAGTGAGAACTGTACTAAGTCAGGTGTAATTATTAGCAAGGAACTCCAACACATAAGTGGTGTAAATGGATCTCTGAATAATAATTCTAAATTGAAAGTTTTTCCCTTCACTTAGAAAATTGCCACCATCTATTTCAAGATCTTGTTCCAGCATAAGTTCAATACTTGGTAGCAGTTATCCATGTTGCTGGAATTCAAAGAGAATTTCTTTAAAAGGGGATGAACAGCCACCTCTTCTGAGACAGTGGAAACCATTCTGTCTCTCAGAGAGACATTAGCAGCCTTTGTGACCCAATTTCCCAGCCTAATATAAGTCCAGCAGAAGTTAACAATTGCATTCAGTAGGGATCAAGACCACCAGTGTTGGGCCTCAGATCGCTGAGCAATTTCTGTTTGCAGAAATTTAGGAACATGGGAATCGCCCAGCTGGATCAGGCCAATGCCTATCCAGCTTCCTGTATCTCACAGTGACCCACCAGATGCATCAGGGAGCACACAAAACAACCAGATACTTGCATCTCACTACTACTCCCCTAATCTCACTACATTTTGTGGTAGCCTATTTACCCTTGTACACACACACACAGGTGTCCAGTGAAGATACCAGACTGTGCCTCCCTTGCCAGTCTGGGGTAGGCAGAAAAAGCTGCCATCCACAGCCAATCTGGATATAAAAATTCCTAACCGGCCCTTATAATGAGCGACCAGCTAATCTGATCAAGCCATGACCAGATAGCATACCCATCATGGCTTGCAACCTGTGATGGAGTTTTCCTCCATATTCTTAAGTATGTTCCTGTTCCCTTTTAGAGGCATCTAGGCCAGACACCAACACCAAATCCTGTGGCAAGGCGTTCCACAGACTAATTACAGTGGGTAAAGACACTTTTTATCTTTTCTAACTCTCTCGACACTCAATTTTAGTGGATATCCCCTGGTTCTTGTATTGTGTGAGACGAAAAAGAGCAGCTCTCTATCCCCCCCCCCCGCAGAGTTTTATAAATCATGGAGAAAAAGGCAGGATATAATTTTTTAAAAAATAAATAAATAAATACTCTCACCATGATCGGAGAGAAGAATAATGTTAATGCAGTTGTGCAGGTTCATTTGCTTAAGGCCCTCCATCAGTATTCCAACCACTTTGTCCACTCTTTGTAATGCAAGAATGACCTGCAGGGCAAAAATAAAGAAAAGCAATACACATGCTTAACATGGCACCATAGATCCTAACAGCTTCAAGCACATGCAGCACAACAAGTTACTCACATGAAATAACTTAGCTATTGCCCTGTGACCTGCTAGTAATGAGTGATTAGACTGTTAATAATCCCCAACACTATAGACAACAGTATGGCTGGAACTCAGCACTGGACCTGACTAGAATGGCAAATGGAATGTATCTGCACCTGCATTGACAGTACAATCCTATGCATGTTTAGTGAGAAGCAAGTCCCACTGCATTTGTTCAATAAAGCTCACTCTCAGGAAACTGTGCATAGGATTGCAGCTTGAGACTTTTCACGCAGAAAGTCACTTAAAAGCAGTAGTGTCCCGAGGGAAGGGAGGGGTGCTGACAGCCCAATTCTATGCATGTCTAGTCATATGTATTGAAGCTCAACTTTAAAAAAACTAAGATCATGGCCACCACTTCCTGGCAAATAGAAGGGGAAGAAATGGAAGCAGTCACAGAGTTTATTTTCCTGGGCTCCAAGATCACCGCAGATGGTGACTGCAGCCATGAAATTAAAAGATGTTTACTTCTTGGGAGGAAAGCTATGGCGAACCTAGACAACTTAATAAAAAGCCATGACATCACCCTGCCAACAAAGGTTCGCCTAGTCAAAGTGATGGTTTTCCCAGCAGCAATATATGGCTGTGAGAGCTGGACCATAAGAAAGGCAGAGCGCCGAAGAATAGATGCTTATGAATTATGGTGTTGGAGAAGACTCCTGAGAGTCCCCTGGACTGCAAGAAGGTCCAATTGGTCCATCCTACAGGAAGTCAAGCCTGATTGCTCCCTGGAAGGACAAATCCTGAAGCTGAAGCTCCAATACTTTGGCCACCTCATGAGAAGAGAGGACTCTTTAGAAAAGACCCTCATGCTGGGAAAGATTGAAGGCAAAAGGAGAAGGGGGCGGCAGAGGATGAGATGGTTAGATAGTGTCACTGAAGCGATGAACATGAAATTGGGCGAACTCCGGAAGCTAGTGGAGGACAGGGAGGCCTGGCATGCTGTGGTCCATGGGGTCGCGAAGAGTCGGACACGACTTAGCGACTGAACCACAACAGTCATATGTAAGTCCTACTGTGTTCTGTGAGGCTTACTCCCAGGTCAGTGTGCATAGGATTGTATCCTGAGTTTTGCAAGGCACCTTACTTTGCCGTGTAAACCACTCTCCCCTCTCTCTGTTGTAGCCAGTCCTCGTGGTCAAAGCAATGCTAGCTACAAAGGCGAGGGAGAGGAGCAGTTTACACCGCAAGGTAAGGTTCCTTGAAAAACCTAGTGTCCCACCCACCCCCTCTAGGGATGCTACTGCTTAAAGGAAAGGAACCAAGAAAGACTTCACTGAAAACCTAAGGAATATAGTCCAATGCTGAAAGCCTAAGGAATATGCTGGTAGTTAAAATGTCTTGCTTTTCACAATAAACGTCATAACTTAAAAGTTTTGAATTTTTAGTCACATGTGCCAATGTAAATACACATATTGCTCTTAAAAGGTATCTGGCAAAGGGTCCATATTAGCTACCAATCAAACATTACAGAACATATTTGAACACAAAAGGGAGTGTGGAATGACTTACTTCACTGCTGACTGGTCCGTATCTGTGGCCTGAAGAATCTGGTTCTTCTAAATACAGAGTGTAAAAGTGTGGTCTATATCAAACAGCACCAAAATTTTAATATTTTACATATACAGTACATTGAGATATGTATGGAAATATTTAAATGCAACATGGAGGTTATTCCTCAGAAACAACAATGCATTAAAGCATGTCTAGTACCCTTTTAAAGATTAATGTATAGTGGCATAAGGTTTCATGGACAGAAAGCTTTCTAGTCTACAAATGATAATAGCAATAGAAATTATTCTTTAACAAGGTGCCACAAGTCTCTTCTGGGTTTTGCTGCAACAGATTAACACAGCTGTCCCTCTAGAAACCATGCATTTGCAGAAGCAGAAAACCAAAGACCCGAAGGACATACAACCAGCTCTTAGTCTGCATTCTGATGCACACTGTCCTGGTAGTAAGCTTCAGTAAACATAACTGGACTTACATCTGAGTAGAAATGACTACTGTGCAGTTATACATTTTCCTGGGTCTTACTCCTAAGTCAGTGCGTACAGGGCTACAGCTTAAGAGTACAATCCACTCAATCAAACCACACCAATTTCAGTGGGGAAGTTAAGCATGTACAGGCATGCCCTGGTATACACTGGGGTTCTGTTCTGGACTCCCCTGTGGATATATGAAACTTTGGATACTGGGGACGCCTTTTTAAAGATAAGGGACCATCAGTGGTTTTGCTGCAACAAGGTTAAAAAAAAAAGAGCTTTGTTTAATGTTCCCCTATTTTTAATAGGCATCCCAATATCCATGGATAACTGAAACTGTGGATACCGAATCAGTAGATACCAGGGTACGCATGTATGCAATTCTCTCCCATTCACTTTCAGGGGACTTAAAAGGTGTCATATGACTGTTGTTTTTGCTACTACAGACTAACACAGCTATACCAGAACTGGCCTTAGGAGCTGTGGGCTCCAACTGGAAACATTTTTTGCATTTTGCTTGGAAAACAATTGGAAATTTCCATTTTCACAAACTGGATCATATAAGGCATTAAAAACATCACTTCCGGTTTTCATGAAAACCAGAAGTAACTTTTTTCGGGCTGAAGCGGCCATTCTGAGGGCTGCTGAGGCCACGGCAGGACCTGCACAGCCTCGGCAGAAAGCCCTCTGGAACTGACCAGAGCATAGCTCCAGTTAGGTTCGGGGTGAGAGTGTGGGCTAAATCCACTGGTTTAATTACCCACGGATCTGGGAATGGAACCCTCGCAGACGAAAAGCTCCAGCTATATAAATAAAATTTATCATAGACTTGATATCTCTACAGTAGAATGGAAAGCAATCAAAACGAATGCTTAAGTGCACGTGCAAAAGTGCACGTTCCGTTAATGGACGAAATGGATCTAAGCACATGTTTATATAATATTGCATACAAGACTAGATAACCCTAGCACGGAACCCCCTGAGGCAAAGGGCCCAATTGGGAGCAAGTTGTACAATTGGCTTAAAGCTGACCCTGAGCTACACCTTGGAGTTACTACTCCATCACGCAAGAGGGTTAAAAGAATGTAATTGTAAGACAGGCTGGCACAAGCTCCTTGACATGCTTGTGCCAACTTGGTAGTCAGCTGGGCTGCCACAAGGATGGGCACCAGCCTGCAGAGACCACATCCAGCCTCCATGCTGCCCCAGGTACATGGGGAAATGCCGGCTGAGTTCAGAATGGGCCAGGGGGAGGTGAGGGATGGGGCCCTGTGGGTGGACTGGCTTGGGGAAGGGGGTGGCACTTGGGGATTGCACTTAGGCTGGATCCCACCTCTGTCCCTGGCACCCAATAGGCCCTCCATGGGCAGCTCACAACTGCACTAGCGATTTTGCTGGTGCAGCTCCGAGTAGTCCTATTGAGACTGTGGTTGCACTTGGGTTAAGGGGAATGAATTCTCCTTACTCCAAGTTGCAACACATGCAGCCCTAACCTCTCGCCCCATTCCAACAAGGGGTTAGGATTGGGCTTTAAATTTCTCAGCTTGTGAGCAGATCTAATGCAACTGTATTATTAAAACATTAGCACATGGTGTTAAGAGTACAAATTATTTTTAAGCCAACTATTCTTCTGGTTGTTGTTGTTTTAATTCTCTAAAACATAGCTTGAACTCAGAAACACTGTACTTGCCTTTCCTCTTCTGGTAACTGCAGCCAGCTAAAGAGAGTTGCCACTCTTTCCTCAAATGGTACTGATCTAAATAAGAAAGACAATTTTAAACGTTTTACTGAGAAAAATGGCAAAAGGGTGTTCCTGGCTTATTTATTTTATATATGAAAAACATTGTTCTTGTTTGACAAAAGGTTCATGCTGGAGGAAGGAGGAGGGAAACACCCACACATACCTACTCACTTCTTGCAGAGCTTTGGTCTAAGGACTAGTGCAGAAGAAGGGAGGTCACACAGGACCTGCAGATAAGGGGCTGGGATGAAACTCCCTCACTAAGAAGCAACCACTCCCTGGGTGATCCTGAAAGCGCAATCCTACCCAGCGCTGGATTGGCAAGTCTGGCCAGCCAGTGCCAAATCCAACTCTGGGTCAGATAAGCTGGAGCTTCCTCACGGCAAGGGCACATTTAAGCCATTACTGTAGGGGAGGCTCTAGCCTTCCCTATGGGCTCCTCGGCAATGTGCCTGCTAAACAGCCAAGGAGACCGCGCGGCCCGAATTGGGGCCACACGGCCTCCTGGATAGGCTTAGGATTTGGCCTTATGGAAACGCTTTTTCAGACTGCCCATGCCCCACCCTCCTCCCACCAAACCCAACACAGAGCCTCTCTTGCACCAGCTGGCTTAGCTCGACGCAGGGGTGCTGATCAGTGCTCCTGCGTGGCGCTAAAGACATTACTAACCCCTGCTAACTGGGCAAGAGGCACTTTTTCAAGTGGTGTTCCTCTTGTATTTAGCAGGGGGAGAGCAACTGTCCCTCTTCACCCCAGCACAGTGTCTTTCTAGTGGCTGTTGCTGGTGGCGCTCTACATTTTTTTAGATTGTGAGCCCTTTGGGACAGGGAGCCATTTAACTTTATTATTATTTGCCTGTAAACCGCTTTGTGAACCTCGTGTTGAAAAGAAGTACCTATTGATTGATTGACTGATTGATTGATTGTGTTGACGCTATGATGTAGCGTTGACACAACGGGCAGCGTTGGATTGTGCTGCGCTACTTTCTACTATCATGGTTATGAATATGATAGCATACTGTAAGCTCGCATGAGCGATAGTGAGAACCTGGAAAAAAAATAGGGCTTTATATTTAAAACATATATCCCGCCATATATATGTATATGGCACATGCGTGTTTGTGTGAAATCATTGTAGGACAAAAGGCGAGAGAGGGACAGGTTTTCAGTAGGTTTCATGACTTACAATTGTGTTTAATAAAGTTAAATCCCAACCTCAATCTGGTGTCTTCCTTGGGGATAGTGCAGGGGCAACAGGCTACTTTAGAATGCCACATGCAGGGGAGTGGCAGCAAGATACAAGTATCTAGTTGTCTTGTGTGCTGTCTGAGGCGTCTGGTGGGCCACTGTGAGATACAGAAAGCTGGACTAGTTGGGCCCTCGGCCTGATCCAGCAAGGCTTTTCTTATGTTCTTATGTAGGCAATGTGGCAAGGGGAATTTTGAGAACATGCACTTCAGTAGCATGTGTACATAATCCATTACTTATTCACTGATACGCTTTTGAAGAAGCTTTCTCTAATCAAGCCCTTAAACTTGAATCTACCAAAAGCTTTAAAAACAGTTTGCAGGGAGGTGCATCCGTCCACAGAATGGGGGAAGCGGTTCCAAAGGAATCCTACAAAACGTGCAATGGACATGTAGATGTCACATTCACTTGTGCTGCAAAACACCAGGCAAAAACATAAAAGCTTCGAAACTTCTTTAGTCCATCTTTAGTAATCAATCAGTCTCCTCCCAATAAGAAAGACTCACCCATTGTATACTCTGTAGATGTCTGGAAAACTTCCATTAACACTAACATCTGAACCAGGCCAGAAAAACAAACCAGATTTTTGTCCTTGATACATGGACGTCAGCCAAATCTACACAAAGAGAGAAATCAGTGCTATTCATAAAGTCTTTTTATTTATAAATTTAGTAGAATAATTTACAGCTTCAGAATGGTTTTGGATCTCTGCCTGCCCATTTTGTCCTCTCCTCTCTCCAGGATGTTCAAATCGAACAAGTATATGTAATGATTGAACCATCAGCAGGACAACATTCTCTGTCACAGAGCCATCCCATTTGCGGTTTTATTCCTTGCTGGGTAAAGGATTTATTTTGAAAGTTATTCAGATGGAATAGGCGCCATATTTTTATTTAACAAGTAAAAAACCCCAAAGGGTAAGCATGAAATGCCATTCTTTTTAATAGATGTTAACATATCTCATGGCAGTATACTTGACATTAGCACTCACCGGCTGTCCTTGGTACCACTGTGGGTTGAACTTCTCTTCATTTCTGAGCGTGAAATATGCATTCCTCTTTGGCTCGTACATTTTGTTATCCACTAAACCATGGGATTCTGGATATAGGCCCTGCAAGTAATGCTGATTCATTATTTGGTATCAACATTCATGCAACTATCTATTTGAGTAATGATGCTTGGAGTCTAGAGGATACAGGGGTAGGTATTCTTTAATATGAAAGAATTAACTATTCTTTAATTAATTAAATTAATTAAAATAGTTTAATTAATTAAACTATTAATTCTTTAATAGTTTGAATATGAATTCAAACTATGACCCACAAGGAATATTGTACTGTACTGTACTGACAGTGCTATTCTTTTGGTGTGGGCATTCTGATATTTCACAGCCATGAACATTTTCTCCAATTATTTTTCCCATTTTCTGCAAGATTCAAGATTGTGGTTCCCAAATGTTTTAGAACTGGGACCTGCTTTTTTAAAATGACACTATATCAGGATCCACCTAGCTTTACAAAACTGAAAAAAAGTTTCACTTTACAAGACACTCAAGCCTCTGTTTTTATCCATTTTCCTATGAACACCTTCTGAAGCATTTGTTGAGGTCCACATTCATTGGACTGGGACCATTCTGGTGGCTTTGCGTTCCCCTTTGCATGAAAGCTGAGGCACAGTTGCCTATTTGCATGTAAACACGCACATGCAGTTCAGTTTCATTTTCCATAGGGCTCAATACATTTTCCTTGTCAGTTTTACAATCCACAAAAAAATCGGGTCACAACCCACTGGTGGGTCCTGACCCATAGTTTGGGAACCACTGATCTAAGACCTGTTAAACTAACACTTTTGGGTGTGTGTTAGGGTGCAATCCTAAACTGAGTTAGGCCAGCATAAGCTAAGGCAGCAAAGTTTGGCCAGCACAAAGTCCACCGTAAAGTATGTTTGGACCACTCTTGGAGTCAGAGAGGCCAGCACACAGATGTGAGCCATCCTCCCTGACTCTGAGAGTGGCCCAAACACGCTTTATGGTGGCCCTGACGCAAGCCAAACTTTGCTGGTTTAGCTTATGCCAGCCTAACTCAAGTTTAGAATTGCGCTCTTAGTTAAATAATAAATAAAAATATATAGAGAAAAAAACTAACCAATAACATGCTTCCTGGGGTGGGGAGAGGGTAGGGACCAAAAGATGCTCTTACCGTGACAATGCTATAGTGGTTTGGGAATGTTTTGGATGGATACACTGGTCTCAAGGCACGAGTATAGGTTCCACATTTCCCTGGAGGGGAAAAACAACATTAGACACGCTTAGCAATTCCACACTTCTAGATAATGTAACTTTCCATATCAGGCATTCCTGGAGAGTATTAAACGAATGCGGCAATATGAACATACTGCTGCTGAAGGGAGAAGGGGGAAAAGAGCTGTCAGCTGAAGCTCTAAAACACTTCTCCCTGCCCAGCCTATGAAGCTCTAGGTGGGCAAGGGGAGACAATCTGGAGCCCACCCCTTCCCTTCCTTTTACTTCTCATAAGTGTAGTGTGCAGCTTCTCTGCTCCCAGTATGCACTGCTTCTGTTCATTTGAAATGGGCATGTCATGGATGATGGAGGCTGCAACACCACATGCATGGTAGCTAAAGGGACAGGGGAACAGGGGCACACTTGCTTGCCTCACTGTGTTTCATTCGCCTCACCTTGCCTCACCAGCTCACTGCCCTTCCACTGGCTCACTCGCCTGCCCCCTCATTCACAGGAAGAACACAAACATGAGTGTGTGCAGGGGTGGCATTCTCTCTCTCTCTCTCTCTCTCTCTCTCTCTCTCTCTCTC
>JAJKFI010000050.1:2352305-2368009 GCA_029204185.1 Lerista edwardsae | reverse complement strand
GTGCCTTCGGGCACAAAAGGCGGGGTAAAAATCTATTAATAAATAAAATAAATAAGGGCAATGCCCAGGTTGCCAAAATACTGGGCCCCTGCATAGATTCAGAAACAGTACTACATCAAGCAACAACCAGAGCAGAGTCCGGACAGAACCTTGCAGTTCTGGGTAGACCCTGGGCGAATTTAGTGTTTAGAGACCCAATTCTCACGCATTCTTAAACTCCAATAGTGGTTTCATGACAACCTAACATGGCGAGTTTAGCTGAAAAATCCAAGCATGTCTAAAAGTAGCTCTCAGGATCCAAGCCAAGGATGGGTTTCCCAAGCAACTGACAGTTGTATAACAAAATGTGATAATTAGACCACTTCATCATTGCTCTTTCACATCTTTCAAGGATGCATGAATAATGCAAACAGAATGTTTTACCTTCACAGACTGAATCGTAATTGACACAGCAATTATTGTTTTTCACGCAATCATCTGAACAAGAGCAACGATATTCTGGCCGGTTCTTCTCACCACATCGAAACTTGCTACAAGTCCATGTATGAGCTACAAATATAAGGAAATTGTTTTTAATTAACTATGACTTACAGCTCGATCCTATTCATGTCTACTCTGAAGTCCTACATTGAAAGGGGCTGACTCCCAGGAAAATATGTATAGGATTGATGCCTTACATACCAATCCTATCCCCCATGATCATACCAGCCCTCATGATCATACCAATCGTAGCATAGCATGTTGCATGCTATGGTGGTGGTGGGATCAGATAGCGAACAAGAGATAAGTAAAAGTCTTTTTTATTTACATCTTCGTATTCCACCTGATCTCCTATTGGACTCTTCAGACCCACACCAGTTATTTTGCTGGCATGGGTCCAAAGAAAGTGGGTGAGGCAGACTGAAAAATCAGGTATACACCTTTGCTGCCAAGATCCACTCCCTCCAGCCCACTGTGCAGTCTTATTGCCCCCCACTCTGAAGGTCCCCTGAATTACCCCCTCCACCACCTTACCTGGGCTGGCGGAGTATCTGGACAAGACTGGGGCTCGCATGGTGCCACTGGACATTTCCACCAACAGCTGCATCACTTACACAATGGTGGCACAATGTCATGTGCCACCACAGGGCTATAAATGTCAGCAGTTCAATAGATTCCCTGTTGTAAATGGCCCATAGGATTGGCCATATATACTGAAGCCTTCATCCGTCCCTGAGATGTCTAAGCACTCTCATTAAACTACTGAATCTCAAACTATTTTGTCAGTCATGGGGAAGACGAGTTGTGTTTTAATCTAACCATGATTATATGAACTAGCTATAGACCAGACACAATGTTCAGTAATGCTGGTTTCACCCTCCAAGCATTCCCATCAACACAGCAGTTTCAAAAACTGGAAAACTGAAGCAAATATGCTTACCAGGTTCTATGCAGGCTTCTTGGAAATCTAAACAGCAGTTTCCAAGCTTCACACATTCACTGTCACAGCGGCAGCTTCCAAATGTTCTCTCATAGCAACGACCTTTGCAAGTTTTGACTGAAATAATTAATATTTACTTGATGTCAGTGACTGAATATTGATATTACATTGATTAATATGTTAACATAGGCCTGGCATGCATTGAGAGAGACAATGGAATCCCTTCACTTACTAATATGTGGACCTTCTTTATCTAACCAAAATGGAAGTGTCCTGAATTTGGGCATGGCTATAGATACGAAGTGCAATCTGCAAAGCAATGAGGGATCACTGAACTCTTGCACAAGCTTAACAAATGGAGGCTGGACAACCATAGGGTTTTGCAGATGGCACCTATGATCTGTTTGTCCTCACCACAGAAATAAGTTCAGGGAATCTTGAACTTAGCAGAAAATGATGGCATTTCCATACAATACTACCACCATCTAGGATAAAAGCAATTCAGCCAGACCTGACCTTTTTCACAACTGAAGAGGAAACTCCAAACAATACCTGTCTATGCTGGAGTAAATCTGGGAAGGAGGAAAAAGGGGACTCTGCTAAAATCTGCTGCCTGAAATGCCGGCTTCACAGCCAGGCTGGTCCTCATTGCACTTAACTTCAGTCAAGTAAATCATAATGCATCGTTTATGTACCAATCCTATGCCTTCCAATGCTAGTTTCAGTGAAACATCGTTGCTAGTAAGTCTCCTTTATCTGTAGTGTTACTAGATTGGCTGCTATTTCTTCCAGATTGCTCTCACACTATTCCAGGTCCATTAGGAGTGTCAAACTCATTTCACACAGTGGGCCGAATAGCATTTATGATGCCTGCTGAGGTCTGGATGTAATTAAACAGAGATATCATCAAGCAGGCCACGACCAGAAATAAGCATTTTTCTCTCACTTAGTTACTAGCAAATAGAAGATACGCAAATCTTAATCATATTTTCAAGATATGGGAGAGCCCAAATATCATGAGGGCTGCCCTTTCAGCAGTGACACCAGCACAGCTAAGCAGCTGTGCTCTGTGTGTGAGAGCAGCTGATGGTGATGCTGGGAGAGGCCAAAGCTTGGATAAAGAGCTTCCGCGTCCCACATCTGACTCCTGGGCCTTATGTTTGATACCCCTGGTCTACATGGTTCATTTATCAGTGCGTTTAGCACAGTGGTGTTCCTATGGGGGGAATTAAATGTTGCAGGAGTCTGAGCTCCTGTGTAACACGGCCCCTCCCCCTGCCTCTTGAGCCATTTGCGGCTTGGAGAGCTGACTTTTCCTCTTCAAGCAAATGGCTCTGGAGGCAAGGGGGAGGGACAGCATTTCACAGGAGCTCAAGCTCATGCAACACCTAGCATTTTACCCCCCCCCCTGAGAGGAACACCACTGGTTTAGCAATCCACACTAATAGCAACTAATCCTTAACCAGGCTTGACTTTTCTGTATTATCCTGAACATGCTGTTAGAGAACTAATGACCTGCACAGGAAGAATACAGAGGCACCAAGCTAGCCCCAGTGCACGTTCAAGGGTTTTGAGGGCCAAAATACAAATTACATCAAACACATCATTGGGCCTTGCATACATCCCCCCCCAATTCAACACAGGATCCAGATTGGGTCAAAGCATGATTAACATTTTAAGTTCTTTTTTCCTTTCAAGACACAATACATTTTATACTGTATCTTTTATTTCAAGCATATTCTTGGGTGTTTGACTGTTGAACTATCATTATAGTTTTGCCCTAAGGCAATTCCTGATCAGAGGTGGCAAAAGTATGTCAATGCTTTCCCTTCATGGACAGTAAAGGTAAAGGTTTCCGCATGACCGAATGGTCTAGTTGTGACCGACTATAGGGGACGGTGCTCATCTCCATTTCAAAGCCTGTAGAGCCGACGTTTTGTCCGAGGACAAGTTTCCGTGGTCATGTGGCCGGCATGACTCTACGCCGTAGCGCACAGAACGCCATTCCCTTCCCACCGAAGTGGTCCCTATTCATCTACTTGCATTTAGGTGCTTTCAAACTGCTAGGTTGGCAGGAGCTGGGAGAAGCAATGGGAGCTCACTCCGTCACGCAGTCTTGAACTCCCAACCTTGCGGTCGGAAAGCCCAGCAACAGCAGATTAACTTGCTGCGCCACCACGTCCCTTTGGACTGTAGATGTTTCTTAATGGAAGATATCAAGAAAGGTGTTTCTGGACATATCTGGAATGGAGAAGAACCATCAGAGCTGGAAGATGTCCCCTGAGATAAAAGGAAGGCTGATGTAAGATTGATGTGTGAAAGATAGAGCTGTTTTACACTTCTAAATGAAAACAGAGACAGATTGAAGGAAAGCCTGGGTGGAGTGCAAAAGTGTCTCTGGAAATTGGATCTGATCTGCTGTACTCTGGTAGGAATGAATATGTTGTTTGCATTCATATGATGCTCGACTTATATACTGCTAAATAAATAAAATATTACAAAGACATGCGAAATCTCCAGCGAGCCCTCATCCAAAAGGAAACCATAACCACTGCCCCTAGAGCCTCTCAACAATTGAGAGCATTTAATATATCCACAGAATACCATCAATTCCATCCACAGAATGTCATCAGTCAATTTTATCCATATAAAATGCATGTTTTACACCAAAAAGAACTCATCACAATACGCAGAATAGCATTTCTCATTCATTACCATCTCTTGTACAGCTAGGCTTCAGTCCAAATATACATCCTAAAATTGTTGTTAGGACAATGAGGGATAATACCTAGAACAGACAGAAAAAAAAATCAGACTTACTTTATCATTTGTACAACCCAATCCTATCCTGGGCCAGCACACGGAGTACAGCCTCTGCTGATCCCATGGTTCCAGCTGGCGATGGGCAGCCCCAGAGAAGTAAAAAAAAACTTTTTTTTGCTACCTACTCCACTGTGCCATGGTCCAAATTAGATCTGTGCCAGTTCTTTGGCTGCTGTAAATCTGAGAACGCAATCCTAACCTCGAGTTAGGTCAGCACAAGTTAAGCTAGCAAAGTTTGGCCCGCACAAACTGTAAAGCACATTTGGACCACTCCTGGAGTCAGACAGGCCAACATACAGACATGACTCCGAGGCTCCATCCCCCCTGACTCCGAGAGTGGTCCAAACACACTCTATGGTGGCTCTTGTGCCGGCCAAACTTTGCTGGCTTATAATACTAATAATAATACTTGTATTTATATATGTCATATATATACATATACATGTATGTATGTGTGTGTGTGTGTGTGTGTGTGTGTGTGTGTGTGTGTGTGTGTATGTTATGTCAGCCTAACTCCAGGTTAGGATTGCACTCTGTGTGGGTTGGAGGCCATGCCAAAACCATGGACACAGAATATCTGTTGCCCACCCCATCTGGCCCCAATTCCCTGCTGCTAATTTACCAGAAGAGGTCGGTCGCTCCACTGGCATGCACCCAGGGCTGCCAACCATTCACACTGATGACTCCAGCCCACATGCTGTCATTGCGGCTCCCAGGATGGTGGCACAGGCTTTGCCACCAGCCTGGGATGGGATTCCCAGGCCTGGATAGGATTCACACTAGAGTATTTATTTCTACTTGCACAGTTTGAATAACAAGCCAACATTTTTGGAAACCCAGAAGTTTGTAATGCCAATCATCTGGAAGCTCTTTTGAAACTCAGTTAGCCCAGGGCAGTCCATGAAGTCATTCCAAGAGCTGATTTCATTGGAACAATATTGGATGGTTAAAAGGGTGGCAAAAGTTCTCAGCAAAAGCTCAACCGCAGCCACCAAAAGTCAGATGTTTGCCAAATATTTATAATTGTAGCTATCACAGATCATCCATGTAAAGTCCATGCAACAGGACTTTACATGGATAAAAGCACATGCAGCAAATTTCAAAAATATTGTTTGGAAGTATCTAACAAGGAGAACGTAAATAATAATAAACCAGCAGCATAAAAGTCTATGCTAACTATGATGTTACAATTACCAGCAGAGAACAGCATTTTTTTTTCAAGTAAGGACAAAGTGCCCAAATGACCCAGAGCGCAATCCTAACCTGGAGTTAGGCTGGCACAGTTAGGCCAGCAAAGTTTAGCTGGCATAAGGGACACCATAAAGTATCTTTGGACGACTCTCAGAGTCAGAGAGGCCAGCACACAGACGTGCGCCAACTGCCCTGATTCCAAGATTGGTCCACATGTATTTTACAGTGTCCCTTGTGCCGGTCAAACTTTGTTGGTCTAACTGTGCCAGCCTAACTCCAGGTTAGGATTGCACTCCCATTCTATATGTCAAGCTTAACATGAAACCATAACTATATAGGGAGGGTTACCAGATACCAATTGGGACAAAGTGCCTATATCTTTAACCATTGTACAGAACAGAGAATTTGGGCAGGTGCTGCTTTTGAAACTCTTCCATGATGAGCTGCACCTGCCCTAATTCCCACTTAATGGTTAAAGGTATAGGCACTCTGTCCCAGTTGGTATCTGGTAACCCTATATATAGGAAATACATAAAGACTGTGTAAAATATCAGCTGTACCGTTAATTTATGCCACTGCCCCTATAACATCCAGAATAACTTACCCATGTCCTGATATCAGAAGACATACACTTCCGTGCCTCAGTGCCAGACAATTGGCTGTTGCTGCTTGGAGATGGCAGGGAAACACATAAGGCCGTGACATCAGGACACTGGGTAAAAGATGTTACAAAGGGCAATGGAGAGATTAAACATAAGGTAGCTGTTTCTGGCAGAAGTTGTACATCAGTGTAAGATGTAGTTCTGCCTCCAGGGGCCCAATCATAAACTGAGTTAGGCCGGCATAAACTAAGACAGCAAAGTTTGGCTAGCACAAGGGATACTATAAAGTTTGTTTGAACCACTCTCGGAGTCAGAGAGGCCAGCACACAGACGTGAGCCATGCTCCCTACTACTGAGAGTAGTCCAAACACACTTTATGGTGGCCCTTGTGCTGGCCAAACTTTGCTGGCTTAGCTTATGCCGGCCTAACTCAAGTTTAGAATTGCACTCTTAGAGACATAAAGACACAACAATTGGAAGCATTGCAAAAAAGTAAACAATAAACATTCCTGACATTGGCTAAACCATCCATTTGCTGCCTCCAACAATTCTCAGCCCATGTGTTTAACGCCCAGATTGACCCTGTGATTTGCTTATCCTACAAGAAAAAGGAAACACTATTCCTTATTAAACTTCAGGAGCCAGGATTCAGAGGACCACAGACCCACTCTCTTTTCTCCTTTACTAAATGCAATGCCTTGGCATGGTGTCTTTGTTCTCTTCAATCATTCCATTTCCTGTAGAAAGCAAGTGTGTTAAAAGTACTGCATGGACTGCACTAGTACCACCCCACCTACTCCAACACACACCTGCCCCCTGCTTTCCGCACACTGAGCATGTGTCTGCAGAGACACATTCTCTGAATATGAAGAGAACGTCTCCCAGTGATTGGAACCATAGAATATTCCATGAATCCAATTTTGGGGAGAAATTCTTCCCATGTTCAGCATTTGCATCTCTGCACACACATGGGGCTTGTTCAATTGGTCCTGCAGAGCCCGTCATGTGTTCTATAGGACAGGGAACATTTGAAGAAGGCTATTGTCTCTGAGCTTTTCTTCATCTGTGAACATCTGACATTCAACAGGAAGTTGGGTTGCCAAATGACAAGAATATCAGCTTGCCTTTCAATCAGCAGGTGAAACTTTTCACACTGGTAGAGATACACACCTCCCCTAATGATGGCAGATCAACATGCTATTTCGTGATCATTGCTAGAGGCCCTTGATAACATTCAGGCCTAAAGAGAAATGTAAACTAGACCCCAACACATTGGGACATAAAAAGTGCCACTTATATTTGGAACTATTGTTTATTTTCAAAACACATTTTTGCATTGGAAAATTTCAATACCAATAAAAAAATCTGCAAGAAGCATTTTTATTTTCCTAAAACTAGAGGCTGCTTCATCCTGTGTGGAAAATTATCAACAGGAACACCCTGTACCACTAATAGCTTGGATCAAATATCGTGACAGAATTTGTCAATGTGTCAGAAATGAAAGCATTTTGAAACAACTGGTTGAACTGTTGCACACAGTGCAAAAAAAAAAATTCCAGCAGCTTGGAGCACTGATCTTAGAAAGATTAAAAAAATACATTTCAGAAAATCTGATAAATTGTTTACTAAGACTGCTAAGTCCCACTATACCAACTATCACATATGATAGTATTGAGAAGCGGATACAACTCATCTTAATGAGCAGTCTTTTCAACATGATCATGATCAGTAGAGAGTATGAATCTTTTCCTGTGGTCAGGAAGTCTTACAAAAATGACAATGTTTCAGTTGAGTTACAGTGATTCATGTCATTTTGGAACCCTTATCCATACCGCACAGAGGCAGATTGACCTCACCACAAACCACAGAACATTTCAAAAATACTCTGCTGTTTACTACAAGTTGAGGAGGGTGTAGAATCAGTGCACAATACTCAGAATTTGGAACAATCTTGAACCGCATGATCAGATGGCAAAGGTCAAGAGCATCTTCTTGACTTCAGCAGAACAAATCAAACTGAAAATGAACATGGGAAAAATGCTCACAGCTATTTATTTTCTGATTTGTGCAGTGTTTTTAATTAAATGGTTAGAATGATATGCTGTTCCTAGTGGACATGACAATTATGAATTACCAATATTTGTCCCTCTAACAGTAAAGTAACAGTTACTTTTAGCAGAGATATGCTTTTGCATTGACCCAACTTCTCAGTCGAAGTGGTACAAAAAGATTGCACTGTCCAACGTTCAGAAATGCAGTTGGCATTCTTGAAGGGGAGCAAAATGCTATGATTTTCAGGCTCCTAAACACCTGTGTACAGTGGCCCCTCCCTCCTCGCCTTCAGAGTCATTCATGCTGTGAAAGCAATGCCGCTTTACAGAGACCTGTAAACTTAGCATTTTGCACCCCCTCTAGGAACACCACTGCAGAAGAAAGAGGACACACAAGTGTCTTGTGCATGGATTTCCTATATCTCCTTAACATCTGAAGAACAAGCATCTGATTATGTTGATGATTTGGTTTTGACCTGGATAAGTTTAGAGTTAGTGGGGGCTTGTTAATGTGACTGTATTATTTATTAGTATAAGGTATATGTGAGAGCTTTTGGGCCGAAGTAAAATTTCATGTATGGTGAAATTCCATGTATGGCCAATAAAATTCTATTCTATTCTAATTACTGTTTGTACATCTACCTTGGAGGAAAATACAAACATTCCACATCAGAATTTATAGAGAAGGGACAACTCTATACAATGCACATGTCTTGAAGTCCTTTATTATCCTCTAAATTTATTTGTCACAATATATCCCATTTAAAGCAATATCCCATCCCTCCTGTCTCACAATTTTGCCATACCTCTTTTCTAACCCTTGACGCATAGCACTGGATTGTCCCAAAAGCAGGAATCGGAAGCCACAAGCATATGCACTTTGTGGCCCTTCCCAAGCCACATCTCCAAGCATTCACTTTAGAGTTACTATCACTCTTATGCTTTCCTATGGCTAAGGGAAATCTTCCCAAGTAATCAAGGTGAGGAAATAATTGCTACCAACTACTGCCCACCTCCAGTACTGTGAAAATTAGTGATATGTGTTCTGGGGCATATACCACAAAACCAATTATCTCAGCCTAAGAATAACATAACTGGTTTTCAAGAAGAAGCATTCTATTACTTGTTCCGTATCAAATGTGGTTGCTAAACAGGGCTTTATAAAAGTGAATTAATTAGCTAATTATAGTCATTAGCTTTCCTGTCTGTAAAAACAGAAACAATAACCAAAGAACATTTTGTTAGAAATAGACAATTTCGATTGTGGCAATGCAAGATAAAAGTTTTTATTTAATACCGTTTGCAAAGGGCAGGCGAACTTCCAGCAAGAAGGAAGCCACACCTTTTAAATACAGAGTTCAATAATTTATGCCCTCTAAAAGCTTTGCCCTTACTTTATGCTCATTGGTCTAAAGCAAGTCAATCAAAACATTTAAAGATACACCCACTTCACACAAAACTCCAAACATGTAACTCCATTTTTTTTTTACATATTCTTTCACGCAACGTATGATCATGCAAATGAATTGTAATGAGGTTGGAGTGTCGGTAATATTCATGAAACTATTTACACATGCTCAGTTTGCTCTTGTCAAGACTATGTCCTGCTGGTTACAAGATGTTGCCTTGTTATCTTGTTATGAAGAGTACGTTTTGCTTACGCCTGCCAAGCACTGGGTTTATCAGCATTGGTTGATAAGTTCTTTACAAGCTTCTATTGTTAAATGTTTTATAAGTTACTATATATTTATTATAGTTACATTCTATTAGCAGAGCTGTCAATAATGACTCAAAGCAAAAAGTATTCATTTAATAATTAATTTAAGCATTTAGCCAATTCTGTATCTTAAGCTTTGCTTGTCGCAGCTTTGAACTTTTTTTTCTGCTAAAGCAGCAGTCTTGGCCTGCCTGTTCTTTTAATTGCTTTAAATTGAAGCTTGATATTTAACATTAGTATTCTTACACTTATTACATTAATAATAACAAACCATTTTCTAACAATGTTATTTATCATTTTAAGAGTCCAGTGATGGCACCTATAGGCCAGCAGGAGACCAGACAACCCATGAGCGGTAAGTAAAGAATAGTTTTTCTTACCTCCCCATAGGTCTTCAATGGATCTCCTCATACCTGGTGTAACTCTGAGGAGACCCTAGGGGTGGGTCTGGGCCAGGAAGGGAATATAGGATTCCATGTGAGCTATGCCAAATTCCATCGCCCTCACCCAGTGGTGTCATTCAAATGATTTAGGAACAGGAACTCACTTTTGATTGGCATTTGTCGGGAACCCGGAACCAGTCACCCGTTAGGATCCGGAACGCCCGTTCTGGTCTGTTCCCCCTGAATGACATCACTGCCTTCGCCCCCCTAGGAATCCGGAGTCGCTCCCTTTAACCCTCTGAGTGCCGGCCAACCAAGAAGAAAAGCTCTTTGCAGAGGAATTGGGAGGGGAGAGGAGGGAGAGTGAAGTGGGCGGACTCAGCCCTAATTTTAACTAGTGGAACTGAGTTCCCCCACGTTCCCCCTGCATGACATCACTGCCCTCACCCCCAGCCCTGATACGGCCAAATCCTTAACCACCACCCCTGCTGCCAACTTACTAGTGACAGAAGAGGATGGTTGAAGCTCTGCAGGCCAGTGGTGCCCACACACAGCCTCCGGACGTTTACGCTAGCATGCCCACCCCTCAGAATAGCTTTCACACCACCTGCCCAGGCCTTATGGTGGCAGATCACAAGATCCACCACTGTAAGGCCAGTGGACCATTACTGGGCCATTATAGTCTTTGAAAGAAGACACCACCTCTCCATTAAGCTCTCTGGTAAGCCAAGAGAATCTGGGAGAAAGACATGAGTTTCTCTCATAGTGGCATTTGAGGAGGGAGGAAATAGCAGAAGTAACCCACACTCCCTGATCCTTTCTCCGAAGTGCAATGCAAAAGAGAATCTCTCAGAAATTCCTTCTGGCCAGAGGTATTTTTTGCTGATGAGCAGGTGAGTGGAATTGAGGGTGCCTGTGCTCAGTCCTTCTTTCTATCCTCTGTTGCTCAAAATCACTTTCCTACTCCTCTGCATCTTTCCCCTGCACATGAAAAAAGACTGGGGGTGGGAATTCAGAAGTGTAATTGAGTCTAATCAATCAATTATATTGAATATAATCAATCAATCCCTGCCTGCTCTTACACCATTCAGATTCTGCCTGACTAGGAAACATAAAGATTTTTAAAAGATAGGGTCTCAGAACTTGTACTAGCATTGGACTTCCAGCACAATCCTAGGCATGTTTACTCAGAAGTAAGTTGCAGTGCATTCAATGGGGCTTACTCTCAGAAAAGCGTGCATAGGATTGCAACTCAAGTCATATCTGTTCCTTGAAAAAAGTGTTCTCAAGCCCACACATATAAGCATATGTACCTAAACATTTCAAAAACAAACATCTGAATGACAAAGCAACGAAATCAAATTTAAAAGCAGTTAAAAGGAGGAAAAGTCTTTGACATTTTGAAGTATCATTTGACCATCCATATATCGTAGTTTCCAAGCATTCTTGAGCAGAATTTCATGATAGTCCCAATGATATGGAACACTGGAAGAAATAGTCTGGTGTTGGTTTGTGGTTTTTGGAGGAAAGAACGTGTCCTGTTTAATTTTGTAGTGTATTTTTGTAGATGTTTGTATTGGAACAAACTTTTGTATTCTAGGCATGAGCCTCTGTCCCTTTACTACTTCCTTTATGTGGGAGGAAGATGGAAAGCATTGCCCAGTAAACATTATGGGCACCGACAGTGGGTCATTAGTTAACTGGAGCAAAGCTTAGGGCTCAATCCTATGCTGTTCACCTATCCTGCCCTGTACCTACCCTATGCTGCTCATCTGCTCTGCTCACCTGTACAGCAGCCCAAATGGGTCTACTTGAAGTTGCGCCTACTCAATTGCACGTTTGCAACAGCCATTGCCCAGGGATCACACAAGTGAGCAGAGCTGTCCAGGTTAAGGATTGGGCTGCCCATTATCTTGGATACAGATCACAAGTAGCAGGTTTAGAAAGGCTGATTAACTACAACACATCTGTAAATCTTTTACCAGGAGCAGGAGAAGCATCCAGTTTAGGTCAAATCAGCTCTAAGGGATGAGATCACTCAGAAGGAGAAAGAGAAAACTTTGGAAATTGGCATGTGGCAGGGCAGGACAGCAGGTCACAGAGAACAAAAAGTTGCAGAGGGGGAAAGGCACAGGCAAAAACATTTGGAAGAGGCCACAACATGTAAGTATTCATATTAGAATACATGTACCAGAGAAAGGGCACAATCCTAAACTGAGTTGGGTTGACATAAGCTAAGCCAGCACAGTTTGGCCAGCACAAGGGACACCCTAAAGTATGTTTGGACCACTCTCAGAGTCAGAGAGGCCAGCCCACAGACATGAGCCAGCCTCCCTGACTCAGACAGTAGTCTAAACATGCTTTATGGTGGCCCTAGTGCTGGCCAAATTTTGCTGGCTTAGCTTATGCCAGTCTAACTCCAGTTTAGGATTGTGCTCTAAGGCATATACCATATGCAAATATCAGAAAAGGACGATGAGGAAGATGGACTGATTCTCCTTTGATTGCAAAGGAGAATGTAACTGTTTATATGTGGGCAAAACAGAAACCTGGCAAAACGTGTGCCATCCTCCCTGACTTAAAGAGTGGTCCAAACGTGCTTTACAGTAGCCCTTCTGACAGCTAAACTTTGCTGGCCTAACTGTGCCAGCTTAACTCCAGGTTAGGATAGGATTATTTCAGGATACAATCGTTGTTGAAAAATCAAGAAAGGCCATATTGGAATTGTGTAGCTTTGTCTGTCTAACAGGATACAGCATCCAACAGAACAGAAAACTCACATTCCTCCACAGAATGATCATGGATGCAAATACCAGCCAAAATAATGGTTATGGACTAGGGACATGCAATTGCCCTCCTGATCAAAACACTGGGGAAGATCTTGGGGAGCACAATCCTAAACATGTCTATTCAGAAGTAGGTCAATTGTGTCCAATGGGGCTTACTTGCAGAAAAGTGTGTATAGGATTGCAGCCTGAGTTGGAGAAAGAAAACAGGGAGGGATCCATAGAGGAACATGCTGTAGTAATAAGTGGATTCAATGACCCTCATGTGGATTGGGTAAATTCATGTTCAGGCCATGACAAGACAGAAAATGTCTATTACTAATGGGCCAATCCTATCTCAGCCTTGTGCTGCCAGGACACAAGGCAGTTCCAGCAGCACCAATGTCTTTGGGGCGGTGTGAAAGCCAGACTGCTGCCACCTGCTTCTGGGTCACTGGTGCAAATAGATAGAAATAGATAGCATCTCCTGGAGGGTCCACCAGTCTTGATAAGTTGGCAAGAGGGGCAGAGAGGGGGATCAAAAGCTGGATCTTATCCCCCATTTTTCAGCCTGCCCTGCTCATTTCTCTCCTTGTACTTACGTCAGCAAAATAGCTGGCGTGAGTCCGAAAAGACCCATAGGTGGTCAGAAGGCCTACCCAGAGCTAAGTTTTTAAAAAGATGATTGAGATGTATAAAATTATACAGTACATGGTGTGAAGTTTTCCTTCCTTTCTCACAATACTATACCCAGGGGTCATCCGATGAAAGGGTTGGTGGAAGATTTAGGGTGAACAAGAAAATATACTTCTTTCCATGGTACATAATTAGTCTGAGGAATTCATTGCCACAAGATATCATGATGGCCACTAATTTGGATGGCTTTAAAAGAGGATTGAACTAATTATTGGAGGATAATTACCAACAGCTGCTAGTCATTATGGCTACGTACTACCTACCAGTTGTGCAGGAGCAATGACAGTAGAGAAATATGCCTTTCTCTCCTGGAGGCTTTCGAGAAGCAGGTAGACCACCATGGGAAATAAGATGCCTTGTGTCTGTTCCGGCAAGGCTTTTCTTGTGTTCTTACGATTTCTCCACCATACCCATGTTTACAGACTTGCACACAAAAGGATTACCAAAAGATAATATGTAACTGCATGAACTATTTATACCAAATCACAAATTGCCATCTTTCCCCAAGACAAACCTGTTTCCATCTTTCTTATCTTCCTCAAAAGTAAACAGTGCTAATCAATCATAATTCAAACACAGGTCAACCACAACAGAACTTTTTCAAAGTGTTATCAGTGACCTTCATGGAATTCTCCGTAGAAAACCACTCCTATTTCTCCAAACTTGTAATTATCCAAATGGTGGACATATTGAGGAGGCCATAAGTGAAACTGCTCTGTCATAATCTCCAGAGCCTCACCTTTCTTGGCTCTTTAGTCATGCATACTGCTGTGAAGCCTCCAACCATTTTATCTCCTTCAAAACTATTTATCGTCATAGCTGTTTTCTTTCCACAAATTCACATCTTCCTTGGATTGTCTCCTCTCATAGTGTGGAAAGTTATATTGCGCATTTCCAGTGAATTTCATCCATGCAAGTTTAAAATTGAGAGCACAATCCTAACCTGAAGTTAGGCCGGCACTGTTAGACCAGCAAAGTTTGGCCGGCACAAGGGACACTGTAAAGTGCATTTGGACCACCGTTGGAGTCAGGGAGGATGGCGCATGTCTCTGTGCTGGTTACTCTGACTTTTAGAGTGGTCAAAACATACTTTACAGTGTCCCTTATGTCAGCCAAACTTTGCTGGCTTAACTCCACCAGCCTAACTCCAGGTTAGGATTGCGCCCTCAGTAGTATCATTCTATTGAGACCATTTTTAAAGGGTCTGTGAGGTCAAAAATTGTACAAGACGGCTGTTGGTCTTGTTTTACATCTCCTTCAGCTGAGTCTTGATATTTATTTATTTATTTATTTATTTATTTATTTATTTATTTATTCTCTCTCATATGTGTGTTGGGAATATATGTGTTGGCAAACCAGTTAATTGTTGGAGAACAGATATGTGCCGCCAAGACATGCAAAAAACATTTCCCATGACTCAGCTCTTAAATACATTATAAGGCAGAAAAAAAAGACACTCCCCACATTTACCAGAAGCCAAAATGAAATGTTTCACAAAGCTGTTGCGCCCTAGAGTAATGATTTCCAGCCTTTTTCATCTCATAGCACACTGACGAGGCTCTAAAATTTTCAAGGCACACCATGCTGCCAGCTGAGGACTCATCTCCCCACTGGTTCTACTAATAAACAATCCTCCCCCAAGCTCCTGCAATATACCTGCAGACCATTCATGGTACAATAGTTGAAAATCAATGCCTTGGAGAGATACACAGTTACAGAAGCAGGTTTTATATTACGCAGGCACCACCCACCCACCCAAGTGAATATGCAAGGCAAAGGCTTCGGGTTTAAGAAGTATTTTATTAACTTCAATTACAAAAACTTGCAGCGGTGAAAACATACTGTAGTGACCAAGTGTGCTGGTGCTAGATGTTTGGGGGAAACGGCAATAGCTGTAGCTGTGGCTCAAGTGTCACATCCTGGCTCGAAACAAGGGGGCACAGAATATAACCTCCAGTTCCAGGAGGTCTTAGGTTGACCCAAATGGAGCAATAAACAATACCCCCCCTCACACACACACACACACACACACACACACACACACACACACACACAC
>JAJKFI010000050.1:2303808-2352295 GCA_029204185.1 Lerista edwardsae | reverse complement strand
CACACACACACACACACACACACACACACACACACACACACACACACACACACACTGAAAAGAACTTGAAATGGCTGGACCAATTCCAGATATAGGGGTTCTAAAGGGCTGGTTTTGTACCATGTGTTAAATATGGAATGTTATGGGCAGCCAATCCTCAGAACTCCAGGCCCCACTCTAGCATCCAACTGGCATCCTATTTGCCATATGGTAATTGAAGAGGCATGAAATCCAGTCAGCCAGTTTCTCCTGAAATATTTGCATGCCACACAGCCTACTTTCTTTAGAAAAAAGGCAGAGTTTATTTTTAACAGATGTAGCCTCACTACTTCTGCTTTACAAAGCAAAATGCCGAAGGGCTAGTTCTAACAAAATCTAAGGAGGATACTCCTCAAAACTATTAGTATGTGCTATGACATTTCTACCTAAATGAGCAGCATCATTGTGAATAAACAGCAAAAGGCATGTTAGGAAATTATTGCTTTTTGGCAGGTAGGAACAGGCGTTAATCCAGCTGAGTTCAGCAGGAGACAGACATCAAAGGAAAAATTAAGTTTCACTCAGACATATTTTATGGATAATTTGTCATGCATCTTGTAAATATTACCTTTAATATATTAGTTGTCGTAGATTTCTAAGAAAAAAACTAATGTACTTAGCAAAAACAATAGGAAAGAAATATATTGTTCTTACTGTTTCAGAATTTCTCTTTCAGCATAACAGTCTATGGTTATCAGGTCACATGCAATGTGCAAAACCTCATTTTTCTTACAAGCCCCATACACACCAAGTGGGGCTTCGACATTTATTTCTAGGACAGCAATCCCACCCACCCCCCAAAAACACAAACTACTTTTGAAAGTGAGGACAGAGGGTTCCAAAAGCACAATGCAACCTTTCTGGAAAAAAAAGCAAAGCAAACAATTCAGTTGAGTACATAAAGGCATTTGGGCCTATTTTAAGTAGTTGGCAGCATGCCAGAGCAAGCTAGTAGGCAGATGTAAGGTGCAGAAAATATCTCATAAATTCAGCAATCCCTCCCCCCTCTGCAACTCAATGCAAGCCTCAGACATGTGCAAGCTGGCCCTGCACTTATGCTATGAAATGAACTCAAATGAAATTGTGTGAATGAATATGAAAAATGCTATTGATCCTGGTCCATATAATGCACATGAAAATCTCAGAAGTGTAGATGTCCTTCATATTTAAACTCACAAACTCACAGACCAAATAATGAGCATTGATAGTGACTTACATGTGAGGCTTAAAATATGAATTACTAATTCATAAGTCAACAAACACTGAAAACCTCTTCCAAAGTGAAGTTCTACATTCACATGAATGCTTCATGTTGAAATGTTATATGGAGACTATAAAATTTTTCAGATGTATCCATGAATGTGCTCATTAATTCCTAGCAGACCGTGTTTATGGATGCTGTTCATAATATAGCTATATATATGTAATGACTGCAGCTGGTGGTGCTCATGCTATCACATCTCTCTGAGCACCACTGATTGAGAAATGTTAGTTTAAAAGTAAGCTATTTGTAAAGCTTCTTACCAACTACAAAAACATAGTAACAACACTGGCTTCACTGAACAAGTAAAGTAATACCTTTCATTGGGCCATCTATACTCGTTAACGTAACATTTTGTTGTACATTAACTTGCAACTGAAGAATTTACCAATACAAAGTAGCTTGAGATGATAAGTGGTCAGGTCAGGTCACACGGTACTGAGTGCCAGGGCTGGTTGAAGCTTTTGGGCTGCCAGAGACAGACCAATAGCATCACTTTTCAATCTTCTGGTGCCACCTCTTCCCAAACTCATTCATCCTTCACATGGTTCCTTCCTCTGTGCAGGGTCTTGAATCAAAGCAGGAAATATGGAACATGCTGGCAGTGCATGGCAGAACATGCTGGCAGTGCAATGGGAGCAAGGGAAAGGAGCCAGATTGCTGAGCTGCAAGGATCAGAATGCAGCAACCCCACTCCTTCCACCACACAGGCTCTTCAAATGAAACAGGTACAGTTTTGATGAAAGAGCACATATGGATGAAGAGGATGGTGAAGAAGGCTGCTGTGTCCACAGCAGACTGGGGGGAGGTTGGAGGTATCTGCTCACCACCACCACCTCATCAGCAACAGATGCAAACAGCATTGTTTGCTTCATGGATAGGCAGCCCTGTTGATTGCCTTCATGGCTACTTCAAAACAGGATAACATGGAAAAACCCATGAATAGATGTGACTATATGACGGTCCTTCCCGAAGGTTTCTCCTTGCAATGTCAACCACAAATTTGTGTCTTCTGTATGTGTGGCTAGACTAGTGTGAATAGAGGAAACCATTTTTTTCCTACATTAACCACAGTATAGTTCAACACACTACAACAAAGGCAGGGAATAACCATCAGCACAGCAACACTTATGTACTGGATAGCATGCTAAAGAACTGCAGGGTAACAACTTACATTAACCTGCTAGTGTCTTTGCATTAAAAAAAAATTCCAGATGGGCATTGTTCTCATTGTTAGATACTAACTTTGTTAGATACTAACAATACTAACTCATTGTTAGATACCCTTTATATTGACTCTTCTAGTTTAACTATGGGAGACTAAAAACAGGTAAGGTAGTATCTTTTATTGCACCAATTACAATGATAGAGCATGCGAAGTATTTAAGATACAAAAACACACTCCTTTCCAGTCAGAATTTCCAGTTCAACAGCTACCTAACAAGACTCCTCCTTCCTAAAACCAAGTTTTATAACAGTTATGCTCCAGATGTTTAGACGTATCAGTACTCTGCAGAAGCAGTCAAAAAAAATGCTGCACCGTTTACTAAGTAAGTAATTGGCAGAGTCCTAATATAATATATAGTATGTCCTTGTGTGACAGAGTCGTAATATAATAAAGCCTGCAATCCGACACTGGACAACAGGACTTACCATACCCATCTAGAGATAGGACTCCAGCCTTAAGCTTTAACACACACCAAAGGCTTGTTTACAGAGCAAAGGGATTAAGATCTGCAGAAGAGATCCAAGATTCCTTGAGAGTTTTCCTGGGAAGATGCTCATCAAGGTATCTCCAGGCTTCCGATTCCTCTTAACAGCAGAACACTGCTGCATCAGCTATATCCTCCAGGACTGCCCTGAGCCCAGCTGGGTTGGACTTCTTCCTCCCTTCCTGTCACCACCAGAAGGAGTCAACGTTCCTCTAAGATCTCATATGAAAGCTGTATTACAGGTTGAGTATCCCTTATCATCAGGACTGCTTAGGACAGGAAAGTGTCTGGATTTTGGATTTGAAATTTGGAATAATTGCATAAGAAATGAGAAATGCTTCCTCTTGCTCTTTTGTGACCCATTTGGGTGTCTGCCGGCCTCTTTGACAGTTTTTCAACAATGGCACACACCACAGAGCACAGACCAGAACTTACAGCCTGTGTGTAGGAATGAGCACAAGACCTTCTAGTGTTCACACTACAAAAAGTTTTTTTTTAAGTCTTGGATAAAAATGTCTGGATTTTGGAATGTTCTGAATTTTGGATGTCCAGATAAGGGATCATCTACCTGTATCGCTTTCTTACAAAAAAAAAGTGATGACAAATATCTGCCTAAGTGTGCACTGGCATCATACCATAATGAGGTTGGCAGATGAAGAATGGCCAGCAATGAAAGTGATCATAAGATACACTACCCATGGACGTACCCGGGCAAACCTGGTATGGTTGCCATCCACTGTCTCTATTCTTTCCCCACTTTATCCCAAGGAAAGATAAATTTTAGGATTACAATCTGTCCCTGGCTCAGTTTAATTTCAAACAACCCCTACCCAAATACATGGCATTAATCTGGAAAAACTATCAACCTTTGAAATATGCACGATCGATCACACAGCTTACAAATACAATAAGCCCTGTGTCACAGATAAGTGCAGGAAACCCCATTTTGAATAAAGGTTCCAGAGGAATTTAAAAGATGCTGAGATACAATGAATCCCCATTATATATTCCTGAATATCAATTCACACTGATTTTACAGATGAGCCTTGGATGGCAGAGCCCAAATTCTGCTGAGCCATTTGTGCATAGGTGGCACTACACTGAACCAAACTGTTCGCATACGCCCACTATAGGCTTGTAGTTCGTTTCATGGAACTGTCACCTCACCACTAGTGCTTTACTCTTTTAAAGGATGGTACTCAGGTTTCTCTGAAAGTCCTATTCTGCATTCAGGTACATCTTGATGTAGCTGCATAAGGATGGGCTGTACTTAGAGGTCAATACACTCTAAATATGTTCAGATGCACCATTTTGGATGATGTAGTAGTTTGGGAATTGGACTTAGACCTTGAAGTTCCAGGTTCAAATCCTCACTCAGCCATGAAGCTTCCTGGGTGACCTTGGGCCAGTCACTCTCTGTCAGCCTCGCCTACCTCACAGGGTTGTTGTGGGGACAAAAGGAGGGAAGAATTACGTAGGAAACCCTGAATTCCTTACAGGAAGAGTGGTATAACAATGTGAAAGTATTTCTTTCCAAAGGTCTAAGGTTGAACAATGGTACAGAAAATCATGGCTAGTGAATGCTGGCTGAAATCAAGACCTGTACCACAAAGCACTTGTCTGTGTCAGCCAAGAAAGGCTAGCCAGAGTTTTCTGGCTTCTATGCCGAGTGGAGCTGTCCATCCCTGACGCTTGAGCAATTTCTGAGGAATCTTATAATAAAGCCATCAACATGCTTTTTAATGAAGGAGCCACGCTTCCTAAAATAGAGCTTCCCTGAAGCTGCAGTCCTGTGCACATTTACCTGGGACTGGTTATTAAGTAGGATTTACTTCCCAGTAAACATACACAGGTCGCGCTGTGAGTGCTCCTAAACAAGCCAGTCAACAGCCTCCCTGTCTGTGAAAGAGCAATAGCTAGTTGAACTGGTTACCGATCGCTTTTTAGACCCCACCCCCTTCGTCCTCACTCTGCATCCCACGTTCTCCTCAGGTAGGCGACTTGCCCCCCGGGATCTGAGCGCGGGGCTCTTCTTCGCTGCCCCGCACCGCACCGCGCCACGGGCTCTAAAGGCGCACGAGCTCCGCCTGTCTCCTCGGGAGAGCGACGTGTCCTTACCAGGGAGAGAACTTTATACGCGTTGCGGTCCTTCTCCTTGGCTCGGGGCGCTACTTTCTCCGGCTCGTCTGCCACCTCCATAGATGAGAGCATGGGCACGGCGGCGGCATTTAGCGGCGCTTCGCTGTCGCCGCGGAGGTTTTTCTCTTGGCAGTTCCCCACGGGCGCAGCGCCCTTGGCCTGGCTCTTGCTCACGCCGTCGCTCTCCATTGTCTCCGCTTCTGCGGCTCCTGCAGCCTCGGCTAATAAGAGGCTGTGCGGCCGTCCTGGCCCCGCCTCCCTCCCCTGCCTTGGCGGGCTTTGCTCAGGCGGGCCAGGTGGGGGAGTCAGGAACCCGACGCCCCGGATTCCTTGGTTTCCTGTCTACTTGCCCTCGCCCCTGGGGTGGCTCGCTGGCTTGCTTTCCCGTTCGCCTGTGCCTGCCTGCGGCTTGCAGCGGCCCCAACGAGGCGAGGAGAAGCTCAGTTCCGTGTGTCCCGAAAAAAAAAGAAAAAGAAAAGAAAGATCCCTCTCATGGGACTCAAACTGTGTAATCTCTCTTGAAGCGAGTGAGATAATGTGGCTCCAAAATAGGCGTCGCAGGAAGGTTGTTTACACGACAGACTGTGGAGTGCACTTTCCTCTGCAGTATTTTGCTCTGTGGAGAAAGGAAGGGGAAATCAAAACAAAACACTGTTAAGCCTTCCTATTTACATAGGTTTTTCCAGAATTCACCCCAACCTTTTTTTTCTCCAAGTCCAGGTCAAAACGTCAACAGAAAAAGTGTTGTATGAAGAGAGTCATAGCTGTGTTTGTTAATACTAGTACCTGACAGACCCTTTGTACAGGTCTCCAGACAACATGTGGAGGCTGCTTTTGCTAAAGTCTTTCCTTTCCACATCCAGCTGGACTCTGTTTTCCAATATGTCCTTATAAACTTCCTCGCATTTCAGCTGCAATTCTTGCACAGCAAACCCCCCTGAACTGAAGAGAATTTGCTTCCAAGGAAACCTGCTACTTGCATAAGAACAGACTGGTCCTTTTTTCACCACACCTTCATATACTGTACATGCACATATCCTATCCAAACAAAACTTTCAGCTAGTTCACCAAACAAACCTCACCTTGACTTTAGCTCCATTTCTTTCCTTCTTTGGATATATGCATACAACAGGAATCTCTCTCTCTCTCTCTCTCTCTCTCCCTCCCTCCCTTGTCCTAGTAGCAAATGGCTTATTAAAAAATTACATTTCCAACAGAAAACAACCTGCAGTAAAATGCAATTCCCTTCCTCCTATCCATCCTTCCTTCTCTCTGTTGCCTCCTCTGAATCCTTTTTGTGTGGGCTTCCATCCCAACTCCAAAAGTAATGGAAATTCCTTGTGAAGTAGGAACCTGACTTTCTAGTTTGCATGGGTAAGACACACGTACATTGATGATGCTACAGACAGGCATTCACACATACGTGCACACAGAGAGGAGAGAGAGAGAGAGAGAGAGAGAGAGATTCAAAAATACACTATTATTCAAAACATGTTCACTGATTTCTTATATAAACTCATTTTTGCAGCTGTAGGGTCTCTTGCTCTCATTCTCAGCAGTCATTTCATCCAGCCAGAGGAAGATGTTGCATGGTTGTAGACAGGGGAAGAAGGGAGAAGAGGAAGGAAATGAGAGATGGCTATATTTATATTGTTACTGAGCTCAGAAGGCTAGATGTGATCCACAGGCCATATTTGGGGGTGCATGAATTCGGTGGGGTAGCTAAAGAGGTACAGGAGGGAACTGCATCGGGCAACAAGCCTGGGGGGAGCAAGAAGCTGAGCTTGACAATAGTGGCAAAAACTGTTACAATCTTGGGAAGTACAAATAATACCATTTTGTATATCATTGGAAAAGTAATTTAATGCAGAATGTAATGAAACAAGCCATGTTGTAATATCTGTATTATATCAAATGTTATGGCCAATTAACCAGAAAATAATTACCCGTATTTCCCCATGTATAAGACGCACCCATGTATAAGACGCACCTTAATTTTGGGGCCAGAAATTTGAAAAAAAATGTACCACTACACATAAAGTTACTGAACTCAAGTTTTATTCATAAAACTACTCATCACTGCCCCCCATTCTCCCATCATGTGCCTCCAGCCCCCCCTCAGTACTCCCATCATGTGCCTCCAGCTCCCCTCAGTACTCCCATCATATGCTTCCACCCCCCTCAGTAGTCCCATCATATGCCTCCACCCCCCTACGGTCTTCTTACCTTACAGGCTCTCTTCTCTGATCGCAGGACTGCAGCTTGACTAGGAAGTACCGCGGTGGCCGAGACTTGGAAATGAAATCCCATTCTCGGCCACCTTGGTACTTCCTAGTCAAGCTGCAGTCCGGCGATCAGAGAAGAAAGCCTGTAAGGTAAGAAGACTGGCCACAGTCCCGCGATTGAACAGGAGAGAGAGGTATTGAACACTGGGGGGGGCCCTCATTTTAGCTCTACATGCACGGTTAGGCTCAGCACCCTGATGCACACCTCTTGTATAAGACGCACCCAGTTTTTAGAGCCCAAATTTTTTGAAAAAGGGTGCATCTTATACTTGGGGAAATACGGTAAATTTAATTTCATCATGGGAGGAGGGCTACAAAATCTTCTTTAACCCCGGGTAGCAGATGCCTTAGCTACACCATTGCCTGAATTGAGATTTTCCTTTAGTCATCTGGTTTTAATGGTTTATTTAAATGTAGACACATCAACATAATACCAAGACCACCATAAAGATAACTTTTTGAGAATATTGCAGGAAGGAAATAGATTCTCTTCAGAGTGTGAAAATGTACCAAAGTCAAGCCATTGTAGGGAAGGAAAGATAACTTGAGGATCTGAAATACAGAACATTTTCTGTTACAGTAACGCATCAGAACCAAAATAATGTAATGGTTTTTATAGTGGTTTGGAAAGTAGGTACAGTGCTGTCCTCAGTGCTGCAGAAACTCCCAGAAGTAACTGGAGACGATGTCCTTGCCAATTACTTCCGGGTTCAGACACCTCGCATACTGCTTTAACCAGTGGGAAGAAGGACAGGTGGAAAGGCCCTTCTCAATGTGCAGTTTTTGCACACTGGAGTTCTTTTCACCACATTGAGCTTCCAACTGCTTTTCAAGCAGTGTGGTCTCCCTGCAGGGCACCAACAACAAGTGTCTCACCACACCTCAGGGCATGATAACACATACTTTGGAACCACTGGGGTAATGTATTGCCCAGGAGGCGGATGATTCAGAAGCTCCATGTCTAAAAGTGCAATCCTAACCTGGAGTTAGGCCGGCACAGTTAGGCCAGCAAAATTTGGCCAACACAAGGGACACTGTAACAAGCACAAGGGATGCATTTGGACCACTCTTGGAGTCAGAGAGGATGGCACACATCTATGCCGGCCTAACTCCAGGTTAGGATTGCGCTCTCAAACCTTTAGGCTGAAATACATACATACTTACCTGGGAGTAAACCCCATTGAACACAATAATACTTCTGAGTAGACATGCCTAGGCTTGTGGAGGTGTTCTTTGGCTTGTGGAGGTGTATTGTGTTGCTGCCTCCCTCCCTCTTCTAACCTTGCAATGTGCAAGCAGCTTCTTCAATGAGCTTTTCCAGATGTATGGAATCTGCCAAACCAGGAGGTCACACAGACACTAATGTAAAGAGAATAGCTCTAGGATTTCCTGTTCCAAAGTCTAGGACCTGTAGGACTATCATCAGGGATGTATACATTTGCAAAGTGTAAGTGAAGTATTTTGCTTTGAAATCTTTTTACTGCCTCTGCGCCTGTTGTATTGTTAGCAGCAAACTAGCAGGGATTGATGGGGAGCAATCCAAAAAAAGGATCTTCCATGATATGGCTCTGCTTAATTTACACGCACAGATACTTTTCCCCAACAGATTCATCCAGAGATTCACATTAGGATACAAACAGGAAGTCTTTTTCAAACATCTTGGGAGAGCGAGGCGGGAGCTCACATGTCCGTGCTGCTTGTGCCTATTTATCTCAACGACACTCATTCAGTGGCGGGGTGGGGTGGGCTGCATGGCCAGGGAATACTAGTCTATCATTGAGGATCAAAGCCTGCAGCCCTAACATCTAGAGGCCATAGTACTACTGAATCCAAGTTCTTGCAGGGTTAAACAAAATTTGAGTGTATCTCCTTCAGTGTCTCTGCTACCTAGTGAGACATAAATACAGTTTTTAAATCAACTAAGTGTTGGTAATCTATTGTAGCCAAGCAAGAAAGTGGATTTACAATGACAAGTCTATCTTTGTGTCACCAGAAATGAGTTATCTGAAATTTTATTTATTTATTTATTTATTTATTTATTTATTTATTTATTTATTTTTATTTGATTTATACCCCGCCTTTCCGCCACAAAGGCCCTCAAGGCGGCATTTACAAGGTTAAAACACAATAAAAAACAGTATTAAAAGACAATAAAAACAATATTAAAAATACAACATACAAACAAATTAATCCCTAGGATCATAAAATATATAAAAAGAATGCAAAAAAAGCCAGCCAGCCAGCCTGTCAGCAACTAAAAGCCTGCTGAAATAAAAAGGTCTTCAGCCCCCGCTGAAATACCGCCAAAGAGGGAGCAGTTCTTAACTCCAAGGGGAGGGTATTCCAAAGTTGGGGTGCCACCGCCGAGAAGGCTCTCCTACTGGCCGCCACCCCTCTCACCTCTCCTGGTGGCGGCACCGTCAAAAGAGCCCCCCCAGATGACCTCAGAGTACGGGTCGGAATATATGGGAGGAGGCGGTCCCTCAAATACCCTGGGCCCGAGCCGTAAAGGGCTTTAAAGGTCAACACCAGCACTTTGAATTTGGCCCGGAACAGAACCGGCAGCCAGTGTAGTCGCCGAAGCAACGGCTCGACAGAGTCAAAGCGACGTGCCCCAGCAACCACCCGAGCAGCCGCGTTCTGTACTAGTTGTAATTTCCGAACCGTCTTCAAAGGCAGCCCCACGTAGAGCGCATTGCAATAGTCTAATCTAGATGTCACTAGGGCATGGGTCACTGTGGCCAGGTCTGTGCAGCTCAGGTACGGTCGCAGCTGGCGGATCAGCCGAAGCTGAGCAAAGGCTCCCCTGGCCACCGCCGACACCTGAGACTCCAGGTGCAGCTGTGAATCCAGGAGAACCCCCAAGCTGCGGACCTGCTCCTTCAGAGGGAGTGCAACCCCATTCAGAGCAGGGCGATAGTCCAATACCCGAGCTGTGGATTTCCGGACCAAGAGCACCTCTGTCTTATCCGGATTTAATTTCAGCTTGTTCGCCCTCATCCAGCCCCCAACTGCCTCCAGACAACGATTCAGGACCTCAACTGCCTCCTCAGAATCAGGGGGAAAGGAGAGATAAAGTTGGGTGTCATCAGCATATTGATGGCACCCCACCCCAAACCCCCGGATGACCTCTCCCAGCGGCTTCATGTAGATGTTAAATAGCATGGGGGATAAGATAGACCCTTGCGGCACCCCACACTTAAGAGGTCGGGGTGCCGAACAAGCGTCCCCCAGCACCACCTTCTGGGATCTGTCAGCCAGGAAGGAGCGGAACCACTGCAAAACAGTGCCTCCAAGCCCCAACCCGGCCAGCCGACCCAGAAGGACACCATGGTCGATGGTGTCGAAGGCCGCTGAGAGGTCCAGCAGGACCAACAGGGACGCACTCCCCCTGTCCATTCCTCGGCGTAGGTCATCCACCAAGGGGACCAAGGCAGTCTCCGTCCCGAACCCCGGCCTGAAGCCAGATTGGAATGGGTCCAGATAATCCGCTTCCTCCAGTACCCTCTGCAGCTGGGACGCCACCACCCGCTCAATCACCTTGCCCAGAAATGGGATATTTGAGACTGGCCGAAAGTTATTTAGATTAGTGGGATCCAGGGAGGGTTTTTTCAGGAGGGGGCGAACTATCGCCCGCTTCAAGGCAGGCGGCAGCACCCCCTCCCTCAGAGATGAATTCACCACCCTCCCCGTCCACTCGGCCAGCCCTCCCCGGGCAGCTCTAATTAGCCATGCTGGGCAAGGGTCGAGCGGGCAAGCAGCAGGTTTCACACTGCAGAGAATCCTGTCCACATCCTCAGGTTCTACAAGCTGAAAAGAATCCCAAATTGTAGGATAGACAGGTTCCCCAGGGACATCACTAGAAATGCCCACAGCGGCGTCCAAGTCGTGCCGAATCTGATCGACCTTCTCTGCAAAATGTTTTGCAAATTCGTCACAGCGAGCCTCCGTGTGATCCTCCCCTCCAATAGGGGGGGGCAGATGTAGAAGGCTATGGACCACACGAAAAAGCTCAGCTGGACGGTTCTCTGCAGACGCGATGGTGGCAGAGAAGTGAGCTCTCTTAGCTGCCACCACCGCCCTAGAATATGATCTTAACTGGGCTCTAGCCCAGGTACGGTCAGATTCGGCACGAGTCTTTCGCCACTGACGCTCTAGACGCCTGCCCTGCCGCTTTATCATTCGCAGCTCCTCAGAAAACCAAGGAGCCGCTCTGATTCTGCGATTGGGCAGAGGACGCCCGGGAGCAATCACATCCAGGGCCCTGGCCATCTCCGTATTCCAGAGGTCGACCAGGGCGCCAGGTGGATCCCCAACTCTGGCAACAGGAAAATCCCCCAGAGCCCTCAGGAATCCCTGTGGATCCATCAGCCTCCGAGGGCGGATCATAGAATGCGATCCCCCGCCATTGCAGAGGTAGGAGGCTGCAACAAGCCTAAATCCCACCAGAAAGTGATCTGTCCATGAAATGCATTTTCAGTTCCACAATATTTTTTTCTATCTCAAGTACTGGACTAAAGCACATCTTCCTAAAAGCAGTATATTTATATTTCTAAAAAAATGAAAGAAAAGTAAAAAAAAAAATCTAACCACCCTTACCACAATGTTTCTTCTATATCATTTTTTAGATGTGTTATTTACTGGACATTTCAAAAGCCCATTTAAACTTTTGAACTGTATCGTTTTTATGATGTTCTATTTGGCAGCAGCTAAAATTGTATTAACTATCTTCAGTAAACCAGACATTAGCATCTCCAGTCACTTAGAAAGAACACTCTCGGCAAGGATGGAAACCACATTTGCTGGAACAAAGGTCAAGCAATAAATATGCAAGTCCATTTATGAAATGTCAATGAACTTTGTTTAGATAGCAAAAAGAGTGTGAGCCTCCCATAATCAAAATTTTCAGGAATTTTAGTTTCATCCTCCAAAGATGTTTAACAGTCTTTTAAAAAATTGCCTTTTTTTTGTAAGTAGTCTTGAATCTTACGTTTATGCATGAAAACTTTAAAAAATGAGCTTAGCTGCCTTTCATTATTACTATTGTAGCTTTATTGATTCTCAAACATAGAAACTCTGTCCTGTTTACGTCAGTGGGACTGGACTGCAAGGGACCAGACTGCAATTCTATGCATGCTTCACTACAAGACTTCCTTTGGAGTAAATGTGCCTAAGATCTCATTGTCAATCAGTTTAAATCTTTGTACATTACCCAACTGGTTACAGAGCAGTTTAAAGAAATGTTTCAAATACTGTTTATACCCATGGGCTTTCATGTGCATAAGTGGTCATCATATTGTCAATCTACCCACATAGCCCAGAAATTCACATATTCCGTGAGAGGTATGGGAGGGAGCGATTCTATGACATAAAAAGGGCCTGAGGTCTATTGCAGTTAAGGTTTGCAACAAACCAATTATAATAAGAAAACTTAAGGCAGTATTCATCTATAAAACCACACAGTTCATAAAAAGAAATTTTTAATTCAGAAGATGTTGAACATTATACCTAATACTGTTCTATTAACATAAAACAAACAAGTTACAACTGCAGTGTTCTAGATTTTTCAGTTGCCTATACAACTGAAAAGTCATTTTGCTTTTCTAATAGGCAAGTAAGAAAAACCAAAATGTAGGTTAATGTCTGTTATATTGGAGTATGCACTGAGTAACAGTACATTGTATGGCTGTGAATTGCTTTTCAAATGTTCCTGCATTTTTAAATTCTTTCTAAGCTAAAACTGCAGGGAGTATTGTTTGCATTTCAAGGATAAAAAAAAATGTATCTTGCACATCTTTAAAACTATATTGTCTAATAGTCCAGTCAATTTAGGGGGGGGAACCCAAAACCCGGGACAAAGTGACACAAAAGGTCTCTCAACTGTTCTTATCAGTGCTAGGTGTACTTATTGACAGAAAATAAAGTCAGCCACAATTGACCTGGTCTGCGGCTGCCATCTTGAAAATGACCCACTTCTGGTGGGTCAATTGTGGTCGACTTTCTTTTCTGTCAATAAGTACACCTAGCACTGACAAGAACAGTTGACAGACCTTTTGTGCCACTTTGTCCCGGGTCTGAATATATCTTGACCCGACTATAAGGAAGATTTGAAGAAAGGCTACAAATTTGTAGCTAGTTGTCTCCTGTTGCTTTTTCTGGAACAAAACTGGTGAGAAAAGCTTTGCTGCCTCTGTTTGAACATGAGGTCTAGTTTCACCCTCATTATGATGGGTCAAGAATATTTGTAATGCCATGGCCCAGCCCTGTTGTCACTAGCAACTAGTCAAATTCAAGGATAACAGTCAGAATCTATGAGGCCATAATGAGAGTGTGCCTTTCAAAAATTATAAAAGCAACAGTTTAACTCCCCACCCACACTATTTTCTTGATCTGAATGCTGCGAGGGAGGGGAAAACGTCCAAGTATCTATATCAATGTAAGATATCGGTATCTAGCCGAGTTCTCATTACAACCTTTATCCAGTGTACGTGCATTTCGCTTGGTGCAAAAGGGCTTGGATTGCATCAACTGTCATTATTTAGCTTTTCTGGTATTTCTTAACGTAAACATGAGCATACCATTTTCAGTCCTGTTATGAGTCTGTGAAGATAAGCCCTTCTAATTCCACAAGTTTTGCAAAGCCACCTCATTTCATTTACATTTTTTCCTTAGATTTGATATGCCTTGGTGGTGTGGTGTACTGTATATTAAATATGGTACATTGATAAATATTAAAAATATTTCTGCTAAATTGTTCAGTTGTCTGCAGAGACATTCCCACAGTAATTGCTGGGCCAATTAATCCATAGCTGGAAGCTCAATTTCTCATTTCAAAGGCAAAGCATCATGCCACCCACCCCGTAGAACCAAGAACAGCTCCCTCTCTGGCAATCTTTCGGTGGAGGTCTTAAGATTCTTTTTAATTTAAGGAGGCATTTAGCTGCTGAATGCTGGGCTGGCATTTTTAACTTGCAATAAAACTTCCTTTTTACAAAGCATTTGCAAATAGGCGAGTCATGAGCACAAAGGGGAGAATAAATGAGACCACTGATATATTAACTGCAGTTAATGCGGGGAAGGAAGTGGTGTTTCTCTTATATTTAGCAGCGGGAAAGTAAGTGTCCCTCTTCACCCCAGCACAGTATCTTTTCTAGTGGCTGTTGCTGGTAGTGGTCTTCCTTTTTTTTTGTTTTTTTTTGTTTTTAAGATTGTGAGCCCTTTTGGGACAGGGAGCCATTTAACTTTATTTTTGTTGTTGCCTGTAAACAGTAAAAAGAAGTTGCCTGTGAACTTCTTGTTGAAAAGTGGTATATAAATACTGTTTTGAGTACAGCAAATCTGGCCTGAATTAACAGCACTTGAGGAATGAGTACTTCTTACATGTACTTTCCCTTTTGCAGGCATACTAAAAGCAATGCAGCTAATATGTTGATATGCCCCTCCAAAAGTATCCAGCTGTTGACATGCCTTTCCTAGACAGAGGCTGCATTCGAATTTGAATTGGTAGGAGAAACCTGCAAAGCAGAAAGTCAGGGAAAAGGAAAACAGTCAGGAAAGAACCCAAGTGCTTTTTCAAACAATTCCCTACTAGACAGCAGTAAGGAAGAGTCTGCCTCTGATGACCAAGTATCTCTCTCCTTCCAGGAATGGTTTGGCATAGTGATTGTCTGGAACTGGAAGCTGCTACTCTTGTCTCTCCTTGGATTAAGAGCTATTCTCCTTGCTTTATACCAGCCTTTAGAGATTGGAAAAATTCTACCATTTGCCCTATCTCCTCTTATTCTTGTGTTCAAGCTAGCCACGTCTAGCCTTTCTTCACAAATCATGGTATTCATATGTCATGTCTTCAAACATCTCAGCCATTTCTCCTGAGGCTACTTGAATCCTGAAAAATGGTGACCGAAACATCTATACAGAGCACTAGCTGAGGCCTCACCACTGACAAGTTGACTAATACCATTTCCTTACATACAGTGCTTTTGTTTATGTAGTCCAAATTGACTTCTTTTTGGACGTTTTTTTTCCCAACGCCCAGTAAGATTGCTTTCTTGCTCTGCTAGAGAATCAAAATAATATTTGTAGGATTTTTTTTTTTAGGGCTCATAATGTTCTTTCCCTTTCATGGATCACTGCCTTGTCGTGGCGAAGGGGCTTGAGTAGCTCAATGAAGCTGTGAGTTATGCCATGTAGGGTTACCCAAGATGGACAGGTCATAGTAGCGAGTTCTGACTAAACGTGATCTGCTGGAGAAGGAAATGGCAACCCATTCCAGTACTCTTGCCAAGAAAACCCCATGGATTATAGTACAAAAAGGCTAAATGATATGACACTGGAAGATGAGACCCTCAGGTCGGAAGGTGTCCATTATGCTACTGGGGAAGAGCAGAACACGAGTACTAGTAGCTCCAGAAAGAGTGAAGTAGCTGGGCCAAAACCGGAAGGAAGCTCAGCTGTGGATGTGTCTGGAAGTGAAAGGAAAGTGCGATGCTGCAAAGAACAATACTGCATAGGAACCTGGAATGTCAGATCTATGAATCAAGGTAAGCTAGATGTGGTCAAACGTGAGATGTCAAGACTGAACATTGACATTATGGGAGTTAGTGAACTAAAATGGACAGGAATGGGAGAATTTAATTCAGATGACCATTCCATCTACTATTGTGGACAGGAATCCCTTAGAAGAAATGGAGTAGCCTTCATAGTGAACAAGAGAGTGGAACAGCAGTACTGGGGTATAACCTCAACAATGATAGAATGACTTCAGTTCGAATCCAAGGCAAACCTTTCAACATCACAGTAATCCAAGTCTACACCCCAACCACTGATGCTGAAGAGGAAGAAGTTGACCGTTTCTATGAAGACCTAGAACAGCTTCTAGAATTAACACCCAAAAAAGATGTCCTTCTCATCACAGGGGATTGGAATGCTAAAGTAGGCAGTCAAGAGGTAATAGGAATAACAGGCAAGTTTGGTCTGGGAGTACAAAATGAAGCAGGGCAAAGACTGATAGAGTTTTGTCAGGAGAACACATTAGTCATAGCATACACCCTTTTCCAGCAACATAAACAGCGACTGTACACATGGACCTCACCAGATGGTCTACACTGAAATCAGATTGATTACATTCTGTGCAGCCAAAGATGGAGAAGTTCTATACAGGCAGTAAAAACAAGACCTGGAGCTGACTGTGACTCAGATCATGAGCTTCTTATTCCAAAATTCAGGCTTAAACTGAAAAAAGTAGGGAAAACCACTAGGCCCTCCACCTATGACCTAAATCAGATCCCATACGAATATACAGTGGAGATAACAAATAGATTTAGGGGCTTAGATTTGGTAGACAGAGTGCCTAAAGAACATTGGATGGAGGTGTATAACATTGTACAGGAAGCAGCAACTAGAACCATCCCAAAGAGAAAGAAATGCAAGAAGGCAAAGTGGCTGTCTGACGAGGCTTTACAAGTAGTTGAGGAAAGAAGGGAAGCAAAAAGCAAGGGAGAAAGGGAAAGATATACCCAACTGAATGCAGATTTCCAGAGAGTAGCAAGGAGAGATAGGAAGGCCTTCCTAAATGAGCAATGCAAAGAAATAGAGGAAAACAATAGAATGGGAAAGACTAGAGATCTTTTCAAGAAAATTGGAGATGTCAAAGGACAATTTCATGCTAAGGTAGGCACAATAAAGGACAAGAACAGCAAGGACCTAACAGAAGCAGATGAGATTAAAAAGAGGTGGCAAGAATACACAGAAGAACTATATAAGGCTGATCTAAATGTTCCTGACCACCACAATGGTGCGGTCACTGAGCTCGAACCTGACATCCTGGAGTGTGAAGTCAAGTGGGCTTTAGAAAGCATCACTAACAACAAAGCTAGTGGAGGTGACAGCATTCCAGCCGAATTACTCAAAATCCTAAAAGATGATGCTGTCAAAGTGCTGCACTCCATATGCCAGCAAATTTGGAAAACCCAGCAGTGGCCACAAGACTGGAAAAGATCAGTTTACATTCCAATCCCAAAGAAGGGCAATGCCAAAGATTGTTCAAACTACCGCACCATTGCACTCATTTCACATGCTACCAAGGTGATGCTCAAAATCCTACAAGCTAGGCTTCAGCAATATGTGAATCGAGAACTACCAGATGTACAAGATTCCGAAGAGGCAGAGGAACTAGAGATCAAATTGCCAACACTCACTGGATCATGGAAAAAGCAAGAGAGTTTCAGAAAAAACATCTACTTCTGCTTCATTGACTATGCCAAAGCCTTTGATTGTGTGGATCACAACAAACTGTGGCAAGTTCTTGAAGAGATGGGAGTATCAGACCACCTTATCTGCCTTCTGAGAAACCTGTATGCAGGTCAGGAAGCAACAGTTAGAACTGGACATGGAACAACTGATTGATTTACAATTGGGAAAGGAGTAGGATAAGGCTGTATACTGTCACCCTGCTTATTTAACTTATATGCAGAGTACATCATGAGAAAGGCTGGGCTGGATGATTCACAAGCTGGAATCAAGACTGCTGGGAGAAATATCAACAACCTCAGATATGCAGACGATACCACTCTAATGGCAGAAAGTGAGGAAGACCTAAAGAACCTTCTGATGAGGGTGAAAGAGGAAAGTGCCAAAATTGGCTTGAAGCTCAACATTAAAAAAACTAAGATCATGGCAACCACTCCCATCACTTCCTGGCAAATAGAAGGGGAAGAAATGGAAGCAGTGACAGAGTTTATTTTCCTGGGCTCCAAGATCACTGCAAATGGTGACTGCAGCCATGAAATTAAAAGACGTTTACTTCTTGGGAGGAAAGCTTTGGCGGATCTAGACAACTTAATAAAAAGGCGAGACATCACCCTGCCAACAAAGGTTTGCATAATCAAAGCTATGGTTTTCCCAGTAGCAATGTATGGCTGTGAGAGCTGGACCATAAGAAAGGCAGAGCACTGAAGAATAGATGCTTTTGAATTATGGTGTTGGAGAAGACTCTTGAGAGTCCCCTGGACTGCAAGGAGATCCAATCAGTCAATCCTATAGGAAGTCAAGCCTGATTGCTCCCTGGAAGGACAAATCCTGAAGCTGAAGCTCCAATACTTTGGCCACCTCCTGAGAAGAGAGGACTCTTTAGAAAAGACCCTCATGCTGGGAAAGATTGAAGGCAAAAGGAGAAGGGGGCGGCAGAGGATGAGATGGTTAGAGAGTGTCACCGAAGCAATGAACATGAAGTTGGGTGAAATCCGGAAACTAGTAGAGGACAGGGAGGCCTGGCGTGCTGTGGTCCATGGGATTGCGAAGAGTCGGACACGACTTAGCGACTGAACAAGAACAATGTTCTTTAAGGCATGTGCAGCGCGGGTGGTAAGCTGTTACTATCCATGCTGTGACACTGCATGCTCCTCACCGCCTGGAGGTGGCGATGCGGAGGTAAGGTTACCCCTCAACCTGTGTTTCAGGGATTCTGGACATGGTGTTCCTTGGTGGGGGGAGGGGCAGAGCAGGGGTGGGACCAGCTTATAGCTGGCACAGAGGGAAGGAAGCTCGTAGCCAACCCTGTGCCCTTACCACAGGGGAAGGGGACAAACATCCCCTTCTCCCACAGAGCATCCTGGGCTGCCTGACTGCCAGGGGATCCAGCGATAGACGCTTGGCTACCAGCGGGCAGCCAGGCACGCTGTTAAAATATCATTTGATTGTTAGATTTTTATGAGGCACTGGAAAATATAGAAATGTTTGGTATATAGGCATAAAAATGTGTGCTTGAATATGTAGTAAGGAAATGTTAAAAGAAAAAAGGGCCATTGGTTGTGCAGACACCAAAGAAGACACTTGCACAAAGTTCCCATTAGCACTGTAGATCTTGAATCATCCTCTAGGGAAGTGTAAAGTTCTCCTGAGAAATGGCACTAGCCTCATTAAAACTCTTCTGGGTGTCCTCAAAATTCTTCAGGCATTTCACCCATGGAAGACAGATTTCATCTATGTGATGATATTTTGGTGGCAACTCTCTGAGTCTCACTGGATATGAACAAGCGCACTTGCTTTTATTTGGAAAACTCCGGAGAATGTAGTCTGAGAATTGCCATGTCATTATATTGAAGATTGCAGCCTGATTAGGTTGTACAAATTTATTCACTTCTCATTGGTGAGGTGTGGAGAAATGAAATGGTTGATGAATCATTTAGAAGAGAGCTTAAGCAAGCCAGGCACAAATTCAATACCCCGTTTACTTTTAAGACATCGAGGGAGCAACATCTGGAATTACTTGAGATGGCTATGGCATTGCGTCATTTCTCTAGGTATTTAAAGAGCTGTGAAAGAACACTAAGGAAAACTGTGCTCTTTTGATCTTGTTGGGACATCCTGTGCTTTTAGTCAGACTACTTATGTTGAGAAGGACATGAGTGGGATACAGTGGCGTCACTAAGAGTGGGGGGAGCCGTCCCAGGTGCCATCCTTAGGGGGATGTCATCATTGCACCCCAAATTTGTAGAATCGCGGTTTTATGGAATAATATGGTCATGCTCTATGTGGAATTCGATGTGCAATTTCACCCAGAATTCAGTGGAAAAACCCAGAGTGTGATATCTTTATTCTGTCAAAAGTTATGGACGAAAAACTAAAAAAAAAAAAAAAACCTTTATGCAAAAATTATTAAAATTGTGGTTTTACAGAATAATATGGTTATGCTATATACCGTTCGATGTGGAATTTCACCCGGAATTCAATGGAAAAACTGGAGTGTAATATCTTTATTCTGTCAAATGGTATGGCCGAAAAACTTAAAAAAAACACCTTTTAATGTAAAAATTACAGTTTGTTAAAATCGCAGTTTTTAGGAATAATGCTATCAGGCTATATACCATTGGATGCAGAATTTCACAAGGAATTCAATTTAAAAAAGTGTAATATCTTTATTCTAGTAAAATATACATCCAAAAAACAAAAACAAAATATCCCAAAAGTACAACTGTCTTATGGAGGGGTGTCAAAACATACAGCCCTCAGACTATAGTCTATCAGTGATTATTAACCATGATGAGGGGTTAATAAGCCTCCAGATGCAGGGGCAATATGTCAAAGGGCAATAGCAGGGGAGGATACATACATTCATCCATTTCTTGTGGGGACATGTTCACTGCATTTATTTTCTGGCCATTATTATTAATTTCATGAGTATTACCATCTCTTAGACTCACCTCCCTTACAGGGTAGTTGTGAGGATAAAAGAAGTGAATTGCACACAATCTTGAGCTCTTCAGAGGAAGGGTTAGGGTTAGGGTTAGGGTTACTACTTAGTGAGAAATTCATTTCGAGTATTTAGGCCATGTTCGTACAGTGTTCCAACATTTTGCCTTAACTATTCAGGGCTTTCTCAAGGGCTACATGGGTCACTTGATTTGTGCCAGTAATTTCATGGCACAGATCTGAGTAGCCCCATAGGGGTGCCTGGGGCTTTACCCGGGGTAAAGGGACAAATGTCCCAGTGGTGTCATTCAAATGATTTAGAAACAGGTTCTCACTGTTAAGTGCTCCTAGAAATGCAGACCTCTCTCCCCCCCTTGCAGGATCCCCCCCAGCCTCTTTGTTAAGTGCTCCTAGAAATGCAGACCTCCCTCTCCCCCTTGCAGGATTGCCCCCCCCAGCCTCTCCTTTAAAGTGCTCCTAGAAATGCAGACCTCCCTCCCTCCTTGCAGGATCGCCCCCAGCCTCGCCTTTAAGTGCTCCTAGAAATGCCTTTCCTTTCAGACTTCCCTTGCAGGATCGTTGTGCATGAAGAGATTTTGTGTGAGCACAGAGCTTAGCATTGCTGCACTTCCTTGTAGCCTGCAATTCACTATATTGATCTTTGTGGAAGTTGATTTTCCCTGTGTTTGGAACTGTGGTGAGTTCTCTAGAAAAGTGTAAAGGGAAGATGTACACGTAGTTGTTGTTCTTTGTGGGTGTCATGAAATTGTGGTCTTATGTGAACCTGGTTAGTTGGGAGAGAACTACTCAAGTGTAAATGGCTCAGGTGGGGGTGATTAGTTCATTGATATAAAGTTAAAAGCCTCAGGGAACAGACCCCTTTGACTGCTCTCAGGGAAGGTTAGCCTTACTATGTGCTGTGGAAGCTGGTTGTAGTCAGTCAGTAAGGTAAAAATCCTATAGGATTTTTTGTTGTTGTTTTTGTCCTTTGAGTTCCTCTCAGTTAAGTTATAAACAAAGGGGTTGATTATTGTCATTTTAATATTCAGGTTTTATGGTACAGAGCCTCTGTAGTTTATTTATAACTCTTAATATATGTCAATAAAATTGGGTTTTTTACTTCTGTTATTTGGCTTTCTTTTAAGAGGGATTTTTGCCCAGGAGCTCCCTTTGTTGTGTTGAGCCTGGGCTGGTGGCAGCAGCAGCTACACCTGAGGAGGGGAGTTACACCCCCCCCTCAATAGGTTAACTAGATTTCCTCCCACAAGGTTTGTTGCTTTTATTGCTGGAATCTTAAATGATGTGGGTACTACTTTAAAGCAACATTATTTGACATAGTGAAGCACGAGATTTCTCCTGTCTCTCTTGAGAAGCAAGAAATTTCTTGTGAATATGAGACATAGTCTGTGACCATTCATAGGTCTACTAAAATGACATGCAGCATCCTGTTGGTCTGGATGGCATAAAATGAAGCTTGAACTGGGGATACTGTGGACTAGTAACTTGCAAAGTGGATCACTATATGATGTAAATCCAAGTAGGAATCATAGTTCAGTATGATGGTTTCTGTGAATTAAGCTGTTGTTAAAGGCTGGTTTTCCCTCCTGCCAACTCTAAAGTTTGCACAGCATTGATTACCCAGCGCAGTTATTTACAGGTGATAATTATTATTAATTGGGCGTGATCCAGTGTAATTTAAGTGCTTTTACATTGCATTGATTTTGAGTAGTCAAACATGTGCTTAACTCTCCCTCCAGTTGAAATCCCTAAGACATAAAGACTGATCTAAACTGTTTACTCAGAAGTCAGCCCCATTATTTTCAGTTGGATCTTCCAAAAAGACAGGCTTATACTTGCAGACTTATGCATATATTGCTGAATGGCTTACTCTTTAGAAAGTGTGTTTAGAATTTCAGCCTTGAGAACTATTGGCTGAATTCTGCCCATAATTGTAAAGATTATCCTATTTTCCTGTGTCATTGCATTCCTCCTACCTCCAAATCACCGACAGTATGATGGGTTTAGAAGACCTTGTGTACATTCTGAGAACTCGATGGTCAGGCACACACAGCCCAAAAGAATTAGATTGGGAAGAGCTGACGTCCCCCTTCTCAGGCCTTCTTAACATGCTCTGAGAGTGATCTGGAATAGTTTGGGAATTGTTGGGTCTGCTTGATGACATCACTTCCTGCCATGACATCACTTCCGGTGGGCGGACCCCAACAAGTGCCAATCAAAAGTGAGTTCCTGTTCCTAAATCATTTGAATGACACCACTGCTTATGATGTCACTTCCGGTGGGCGGACCCCAACAAGTGCCAATCAAAAGTGAGAACCTGTTTCTAAATCATTTGAATGACACCACTGCGTGTGGCCTCCCGGATGGGCTTAGGATTCAGTCTTATGGCCGAATCCCAAGCCCTCCCCCACCCACTCCCTCCCCCGTCCCAACATGGCGCCTCCACTGCGTCAGCCGCAGTGGTGTCATCCAAATGATTTAATACCAGGTACTCACTTTTGATTGGCACGTGTTGGGACCCGCCCACCGGAAGTGATGTCATAAGCCAGAAGTGATGTTGTGGCAGGAAGTGACATGAAAAAAGCCCTTTTTGAGGCCTCAGATGATTTTAAACTGACCCAACAGTTGCAACAGTATTCCACAGCACCCCCAGAACATGTTAAGGAGGCCTGGCATCATGTTAAAACCCCAGAGCAACTCATTTTTCAGTGGCAAGGAATGGAAAGGCTCCCCTCGCTGCCTGCCTGGCTCTGAGAACATGCAGGCAACTCAAACATGCAGGAAATTCAAACGTTGCAGAGGGCGGAGTCGACGAGTGGGCGGGCGAATGGGCGGGGCCAGCTGTAATCCTAGAAACCGGTACTCGCGTACCCCCGCGTACCCCCTGCATGACATCACTGGTCAGCCGGCTTTGGTCCTGTTGCTGCAGTGCCGACGTGGGGATGCCGCTCGATGCTCCCATGTCGGCGCAACTGCCGTCACGCTGATGCTATGATGCATCGGTGCAATGGGTACGCTTGGATTGCGCTGATTGCACAGTCGCCTCCTAACCAGGGCTGGATATGGCACAGGCCAGCCTGCCTGCCTATTACAGCCCTGGTTAGCATTGAGGTGTTAAAGTTTGTTAAAATTCCATGTCAAACCATTCCGTGTCAAATCATCACGCTTAAGGGCAATTTTCTACCTCACGTTGTTAGATTTTGGCAAAACTTGGCATACTTAAAGATTCTATATAATTGTTGAAGGAATGCATATTTTTTAAGTTTTTTAACTCACAGAGAAAAATATACTTAAGTCTGAAGTTTTAAAATTTTATCAAAAAATGGCATGCTGGCAATCCTTTAACTAGTTGTACCTCAGACACCAGTTGAGATATACGGTTGGGAGTAGTCTTGTTTTAAAGCTCTTTCCATGGGCTTTCATATGATATACAACACAATGGGTTTAATAATTTTTTGAGTTTAAAGCAATTCAATTAAAAACTTTAAAATCAATTTTCTCAAAAATTGACATTTTTAAAAGTTTGAAAAAAATCTGAAATTAGTTCATACTTGTGTCTAACTGTACCCCAAAAATTATTTTGGGACGATGATGGGATCATAAGATATGAGCAATCGCACATATGTGCAATCAAGAGAAAACAGAATTTTCAGGTTGAACTTAATTTTTTTTATCTACAACATAATTTTTTTTACAGTATTTATGAATGTTGTTTCTTTGTGTATTATTTTTCTCAGTTTGTTCTGAGAACAATGGTGACCCATTTATTTTTAGGTGCTGTAACTTTCCATAGACATAAAAATGCAAAATGCTTTTTTCCTTTTTCCAGACTGAAGAGCCCCAAACGCTGTAGTCTTTCTTCATAAGGGAGGTGCCCCAGTCCCATAATCATTTTTGTCACTCTCTTGTGCACCTTTTCCAGCTCCACTATGTCCTTTTTGAGGTGTGGTGACCAGAAATGTATGCAATAATCTAGATGTGGTCGTACCATTGATTTTTACAATGGTATAATACTTTTGGCTGTTTTATTCTTAACCCCTTTTTTAATTACTCCAAGCATAGAATTGGCCTTCTTAATTGCTGCCGCACACTGGGTCAACACCTTCATTGAGTTGTCCACCAGGACCCCAAGATCTCTCTCCTGAGCTGTCACAGACAGCTCAGAACCCTTTAGCCTATATGTGAAGTTTTGATTTTTTGCCCCAATGTGCATCACTTTACACTTGTCTATGTTGAAACGCATCTGCCATTTTGCTGCCCATTCCCCCAACTTGGAGAGGTCCTTCTGGAGCTCTTTACAATCCCTTCTGGTACAATGTCCAAGGTACAACTAGTTAAAGGATCACTAGCATGCCATTTTTTGATAAAATTTTGAAAGTTTACTTAGCTATAAAATTTACCATAATAAGCATAGGCTGCAAAAAATTGGTATTTTTGCATTATGCCATAGGACAGATAAGTAGTCCAAATTTCATACAACTCTAAGGAGGTCAGTCAGAAAGGGTGTGATGATTTGACATGAAATGACCCCTTTTTGTAATTCCAGGGGAGCAATCTCACCTTGGAATAACTTTTTGCATTGCAGATTGGTAGATGTTAGAGGCCAGGTGGTGCTTGAAAGCAGTGACCAAAACCAGTGTTCATTTTCCATTTAAATGGAAAGAATTTAGGTTTATGACACATTTAAAAAACTTTCCTGATTGACAGAAACATCAAGGCAAAAGTATTGCTCTGTCAGAGCAATGGAATAAGCTTCTTACACAAGGTGAATTAAACAGGTCTTCCAATTAAGGTAGGAAAAGTGTCCTGGAATTTTTAAGCATTGCGACTTATGTCCATGGGTAGGTAAACTGAATAAGGTCTATATCAAATTTTTCTTCACAAACATTTTCAGGATGAAAAGTATGCTTTCAAAGGTGCAAAAAGGTTTCTCAAAAATCCTTTTTAATCCTTTTAAATTTTGTTCAAGTTTACATGATTTGATTCCTGTTTGCACCCCTAATCTTCTGCTACTTTGGTGGCATGTTTCTGGCTTCTTTTCCCCCTCACTAATCAGAGAGCACATTGTGAATAAGCTAACATCAAGCTAATCAGTTTTGGTGACATGAAGACTTCATTGAGAGGAAATAACTCACAACATAATCCTATACTTACTGTGCCGCCGCCACACTGGTGCATGCTGTCACAAATGATCCATAAAGCATGTTGCAACTGTGCAGAAATAGGGGTGCTGGCAAGAAGGCCTGAACCATCCCGCTGGCTCAAACATGCACCAAAGCAGGTAAGGGCAGAGCAGGTTGCTCCAAGGTGCAGGACTGGGGGAAAGGTGAGAGGGTGGGGATGGGATGTAACAGGGCAGAGGGACGGCAGGGAGCAGGCAGGGGACGGGCGAATCAGGTCCTGAGAGGGGACGGAATCAACAATAGCTGTACACACCGTATCCTTTCACACTCCCTGGGCCTGAAATCCTGATGTGTCTCAACTTTGACTTATGCTGCCTATTTAGCAGGCACAGGTCTGAGTAGACCCATTGTACAAGCTGGTGCTCTGCCTGGGGCAAAGGAATGTCCCCTTATCTCGAGGAGACCTCCAGCCTGTTCACTTTATGAAATATGAATGTGGATCGTGATGATTTGGAACCCCAACACTAAAATAAAATGCCTGCTGTAAGGTAAGGTGACCAACTGTCCTCCTTTAGGGAGGACAGTCCTCCTTTTGTAAGTTCTGTCTTCCCTTGAAAAGTGTCCTCCTTCATGTCCTCCTTTTCAATATTTGAAGACTAATCTGTAAATCTCCGTATTCGATGGATGCCGATCCGATCCGTTGTGTGTGATGTGACGTATAGTATTTGTATTTGACATGACAATTCATCAAGGCTCAGTGTAAAGAGCAAACAAGAAAAAGCTAGGCCCTGGCTTGACTTTATTTTGAAAGAATTGTAACACAAGTAGGATTGAGAGGGCTTATTTCATTGGTTGTTTGCAAAAGGTGTGAAGTTATAGCTGGGGTCAGGAATGCAAGCTATTCAGAAAGGTTACATGCTGAAAACAGGAGATGGCCCCTTTACCCTGGTAGGCTAATTGATTGAGCCTGCGGGGTGTGGCCGCACAACCACCATCAAGACCTTCCAAACTGCAAGACTTCTCCAGATCATCCTCCAAGATGATCATCAGACCTGATAAAGCTTGCAAACCTGCAGACTTCCCTTTGCAAGACTGGAATTGCTGTTTGAGGAACAAGGTGAACAACTAGGGCCTAGTCAGTGATAGGAGCCTAGTTTTCTTTGTTTTATAAGGTATCTCTGTTAGTTCTAGTATGCTTTCTTCATGGTGTAACCCTTGTTTATCAAGGGTTTAGGTTTGGTTGTCTTTGGAACCAGATAAGATTCAGTGGCTAAAGTGGCACGCTTACCAAATTTTAAGTTACTCATTGGAAAAAGTCCCTGTAGTTGGGACTTGTTTAGCCTGGGGAATTTAAGGTTAAGAGGAAGTATTCTTAACTTTGGGCCCAGACTAGTAGCAGTGGTTGTGAGCCTTGTTGTGCTTAAGGTCACACGCTGCTGAAAAAATCACAGACTCATAGGGGCCAGGAACTGATTAGAGGGCATATGAGCCTGTGATTTACACTTGGTACAGTGCAGCGAGACACCATTATGAGAAGCATGCGCTCCGCACGGGAGACCTTGAGAGAGAGCACCGTGCGCAAGTGGCTTTGTTTATTTCTTACCGAAACACGACACGGCACATACGCACGCAGTAGACTCACGGTAATTATTTCTTTCTTTCAGTGAATATTCAATCATGCACAGGTAAGCACAATTCACGCTTTAGTAATTCATTATCTATTTAATAATTTCCAAATATGTATAATTTTATTTACAAGATTATACAACCCTGTTGGCATGTAAGCATAATTAAATATAAAATGTTACAAATGTTTTATTATGCATTTATCATATTATAGTGTATTATTGTTGCAATGAATAAAATGTTCCTTTTATTTACGATATTCTTTTCTTCAGTTTATTTGTGTCCTCCTTTTCATTGTAAAAAAGTTGGTCACCTTATGTAAGGTGTAAAGGCAAGAGGGGTGTGTGTGGATGAGGCCAAGAACTGGTTGGCAGAGAAGGGAGGGGGAGCTGCAGGAGAGAAAGACAAAGGACAAAAGGCATTACAGATCCCAAGGCTTTGTTTCAGGCCTCAACTTCTCAGAGTTAGATAGCAGTGTAACAAATTTCAGCTGACCACAGCAAAAAAGCTTTGGCCTTGGGAGAGTGACATTGCGCAGGCGTGATGAGTCTCATGAATAATTAGGCCATATCTACATCTCATTAAGTCGAGTTTTGCATGCACATTCGTCATGAGTAAAAGTATGTACAAAGATGGGGAGAACATGTCAAAGAGATATGTAGAGGGAAGTCTGAAGTATTCGGTTGAGTTGTTGATTGGATAAGCTGTAACCATAGGTCAGGGGCGTAACTAGGGTGTGGCAGGGGGTGGCACGAGCCATGGGTGCCATCTTGCAGGGGGCGCCGTTCGCATGGCGCCCGCCCCCCCCAAAATGGCGCCCACGGCCCGCCCGCTCCCTGCGCCGCATTCTCCTCGCTCCGGCTGGCCTTAAAGAGCCAGCCGGAGCGAGGAGAATGCGCTGCCACCCGGCGCCCCCTCCCGCTTCTCAAGGGGGGTGGGGCGCTGGGCGGCGCCGTGTTCTGTTTGCTCCTGCCGGCCCTTTAAGGCCGGCACGAGCGAACAGAAAGAACGCGGCCGGGGCGCCGCATTGTGTTCGCTGCCACCGGCCCTTTAAGGCCAACGGCAGCGAACAGAACACCGCGCCCCCGCCGCATTCTGTTCGCTGCCGCTGGCCTTAAAGGGCCGGCGGCAGCGAACAGAACGCGCCTCTTAAAAGGGGCGGGGCGCTAAGTCATGACGTCACGATGTGACATCATGACGTTGCGTGCCCCTAGGGGCGCATTTTTATTGGGCGCCATGGGCGCCCTTTCAAATAGATTCGCCCCTGCCATAGGTGCAAAATACTGGACCACTCCTACTGAGTATAAAAAGTCACCCCCAATTGTACGAGCTTGTGGCTTGCAGCTTGTTTGGTTTGGTTTTTTGCTTGCCACCCATATTTGCAAATATGTAAATAAACTTTTCTATTGAACCATGAACCAGGAGCCATATTTTATACCTAACAACTTCCATCATAGGATGCAGCACAGCAGCACTGGTCAGGATTGGGTTGCCCTTATTATTGCCTATAGTCTGAAAGGGCATCAAGAAGAAAGGAAGAAATGTGCCCCTGTGGCCAAGATAATTGGCCAGGTGCTCCCAATCTCATCATTTTCCATTGTGGCCATTTTTAATTGCCCATCCTCACTACTGCTAATGCCAAGCAATACCATAAGACAGGAAGTGTCAATCCAGTTAGCCGAGGTGACTCTTTTTCTTCTCCAAAATTCACCTGGTGCACAATAGGTGAATGCCTCCTTTTGCAGGACATAATATAAAAGTGAAAAAAAATTAAAAAGGGATTCTCTCTTCAGGACTTTGTGTTTTTGTGTTCCTTCCAACTTCATGATTTTGTGATTCTGTAGCTCTTACAACATGCCTTCATATCGGTCACTGGTGTAGCTAATGAAAGTGTAGCCTTTTGCAGAGGCCAAAATGATGCCCCGGAAGTGATGTCACAGCAGGAAGTTACATCACAGTTGTATTTTCATGTTCTTGTTTTTTTGGCCATAACGTTTGATAGAATGAAGATATTACACTCTAATTTGTTTCATTGCATTCTGCACGAATTCTGCATCGAATGATATATCTAATGTGTGGGGTACGAAATTATAAATCCGTGATTTGGGGCACAGAAGTTCATAAAGCCTGTAATTTGGAGCAAGTGGCTAGTGCAAAAAGTGGCTGGGCTAAGTAAAATTATTCACCAGCTTGTGCTTCTACTGACAAGACAAAAACATAGGCCAAAAGCCTTGCTGACCAAAGTAGATTAGCAAGAGGTGGAAAGTCACAAAGGGATCGTGCACATTCCTAGACTGATAGCCAAATGCTTGCAGAGAAATGAAACTTTATCCCTCAGCTCCTCAGAGCCAGATAACAGAGTAACATTTTGCAGCTTACAAGCTATAGCCGTGAAAAAGCAAGACTGTGCATGTGTAAATAACTTTCATGAATATTACCACACACCCACAGCTCATTAAGTCCGAATTAGCATGAACATATGTTATGTGTAAAGATATGTATAGGGGAAGGAGGCACATATTAAGGAGATATGTAAGGGGAAGTCTAAAGTATTCTGTTTTAATGCTGTTAATCAGCGGTGGCATTCAGCCGGTACGCTGGGCGGGACTTACCTTTGAGCGGCAGTCCGCCCGTTGAGTCACGGCACATTCCGCCACTTAAAGCGGCGGAACACAGCGTGACGCAACGGGCGGACTGCCACTCAAAGGTAAGTCCCGCCCAGCGTACCGGCTGAATGCCGCCGCTGCTGTTAATTGATAAAAGCTTCAGCCAGTACATGCAAAGGGGGAGGACACTCCCAAAAGGGTATAAATTGTTAAACCTTGTGATTTGAGGTGTGGCTTGCTGTGTTTTTTCTTACCACCCGCATTTGCAAAACCGAAAATTTCTTTCTGGACTACAGTAAATTGGGATTCAGAGTCTATTCATGACAAATGTGACAGCATTATTCCTAAAAACAGCGATTTTAACAAACCATGATTTTTACATGACTGTTTTATTTTCTGGTGTGTGTGTGTTTTGGTAAAAATATTACATTCCTGTTTGTTTTACTGCATTAAATTACACATCAAATGGAATATAACATGATGGTATTATTCATACATACGGAAATTTTCACAGTTTTGGCCACTAGTGTCAAACTCAGCTTGTTGCCCCCTCCAAAGCTTTTTGCTTGGTGCAATTGCAACCCCCTGCACTTCTTTAGCTGTGCCCCTTCTATCAAGTACAAAGTTGGGGCACAAATTTCTCACCGGAGAATCCATGCACTGCAAACGAGCCACAACCAAAACTATGTCGACTTCAGATAGACACCTGCAAAGCACATGGCTCCAAATTACTCAAGCACCCTGACACAAGCCACATGCTGCAAGAGAATGCAAAATAACAAAAACACACCCAGCTTTCTTTTCCAACATCAGCTATGGCTGACAATCAGGTAATGAGCATAAGCAAAATGTAATCTACTAATGGAAGTTGGGGGTCACATTTCCACACTAAGCAACATCCTTTGTGTGGTTGTCAAATGTTTCAGAGGAAAAGGAAAAACCAAAGGTCAAATGTGATTCAAAACCTCTTCCTGTGGTCAGCAGACTACAGCCAGGCCACAAGAATAGAAAGCTGAAAGATAGTCTTTATAAATTTTGCCTTTGATTCACAACGTTCCTTGAGGAATCAAAGGCCTGGAAACGTTTTGAGGCAAATTTCTAGCCAACATTCCATTAGAACAGTCTCATGATTTAGAGCACTTATGGGTTGTGTAACAGTTCTTCTAGGTTGCATACAAACTCATCCCAGATAATGGAGATAGCAAACCAAATCAATATAATTTTAAGTTCCCATGCTGATCCCATGCTGATCCCATGCTGGTGCTTCTAGAGTCCAGCAATGCCCAAACTAAACAAAGAAGAATAGCTAGAAGTGATGGGGAGGTGATGACAATAGTGTGAGGCACCCTGAGGGCATTCTGAATTGAAGCTAGAGAAGGAGCAAGAAAGAGTGTTGTTTGAGCTGGTACCAGCATAGACATTCCAACTCTCAGAGAAGATTCCATGTCAAACTCACAAGTGACCATACCTATCTGAGAGACTTCTATCCTTTTTACTCTCAAAATTGCCTTACCTGTTGGACTCCAACTAACATGAAAGGGTTGAAATGACTTCATCTTGGGAAGTCATATGGAGAAGTAGCCTCTCACCTATGATGAAGGCCTTGGCACTATCCTGTTGCTAGGGTGGGGTGCCTAGGTTGCTGTAGTTAAGATAATGTTCTCTGAGGCATTGAGATTTGTATCTGGCAACAGCAATGTGAAAATGGTGAATAATCAGGAAGCACCAATTGCTGTTACACTGTTGAAGTTAAGCAGATATGTAGACTTGATCGGCGCCTTAGTGGAAGACTCTTGTGAAATTATGCAAACGATCAAATATGAATATAATTATTGAGCCAACAAATAAAAATAACATTCAAAAAATTGTTTCCATGTTGGAGTAGCTCACTTAGCATACAAACTGAACCGTGGATACCAAATCAGTGGATACTGGGAATACTGTACTGCCTTTCTCATCATCAAATTTCTCTTCAGTAGCGGAGGGTGATAACTGTTTTATTTTTTCACCAATTTCAGTGTTTTACAAAGAACTGTAGAAAGCAGTGTTACAGGTGTGCCCCGGTATCCACTGATTCAGTATCCATAGTTTCAGTTAATCATGGATACCATGGATACAGACGCCTAAGATAGGGGGACATTAAACAAATCTCTTTTTGTTTACCTTGTTGCAGCAAAACCACTGATGTTCCCTTTCTTAAAGAAGACAGCCCCATTATCCACAGTTTCAGGAATTCATGGGGGGTTCCAGAATAGAACTCCAGCAGATACTGGGGCATGCCTGGATATGGTTTGACAGGAAATAAAATCCTACAGACCTGGAGCATGTAAAGTAAACAAGCTTTAGGAAAGGAGCTCCAATAGAAAAACCTCTCAGTGGGTATCTGGCAGCCAGTTACAGTGAGTACATTAATGGATGATAAACACAGAGCAGTCTCTGTTTATTCCAGAAATAGTGGGATTGCTTCCACAGGTGAGGAAGTTAATTAGAAAACATAGTGGGGACCTATTAATAAACTTACACTGGCACATTTTTAGAGCCACAGAAGTGAATTCTCAAAAACATCGAGGTTCCTCATTTAGCTCCTCAAGACTATTCCGTATAGACCAATATATAGTGGCATATACAAACTTGCAGTCAGGTTTGTGTATTTGGGTATGTATGTATTTGTAAACTCTGCTCTTCTAAGAACTATTCAATATTAATATTCTTATATTGTATATGATTATATTTTTCCACTATTGGCTGGTTATAGGTGCCTTAAGGTGCCATCCTAGGCACCCTGTAGCATCGACATAGGCATCATCAGTATGCCTCTGTTGGTCCCGCGTCGGCTGTCTGATTCAGAGACTGGCGCTGCAGGCAGCGCCAGCCGTGGAGCACCCACGCTCGTCTCCCTCTGTGCCAGCCGAGCCCAGGTGGCACAGAGGTATGACGAGCTGGGTTGAGGGAGGGAGTGGGCGGGGGGAGGTCGGTTCTGGGCAGGGGGAGGGCTGGCTTTGGGCAGGCCAGCAGGAGGGCCAGCCTGGGACAGAGGCAGGCCTTGGACTCGGCCATAAGGCCGAATCTCGAGGCCTCATGGCCACGATTCGGGCCGCGCTGTCTCCTCAGATCTGCGCCTGCTATTTAGCAGGTGCAGATCCGAGGAGTCCGTAGGGGAGGCTGGCGCAGGGAGGCTCCAGCCTCGCCTAAGCAGCGCTGCTTAGGATTGCGCTGTTAATTATTTTACTGTGATATATTTCTGATTTGATCAGCATTTTTGTTCTGCCCTTTTTCTATAGTTAGTGTCATACAGCAAGGTTGGCATAACCATCCAAGAGCATGCCTGAGGTGGCTCTCCCAAGCAGTAGACTGGCAGTGGGTTGCCACTTTTGGTTGCCCACCTTCTCCACAGCTCCTACTCCAATCCTGCTACTTGGATTGGAAAAGGGACGGGGTGGCTGGGTAAAGGAGAGGACACTCTCCTCACTTCCACTCAATCTCCTCACTTCCACTCAATCATCATGGTTGCTATTGCCGGCGCCACCACCGTCAGAGTCGTCGTCTTCTTGAAACCGAAGGAGTAGGAGGAACAGTGGCAAGATCAGCAGGCACAACGTTAGCAAGTGGCAGAGGGCATGGGGCACAGCACCTCATTTGCCAGGAGGGTTCAAACTGGAAAATGACCAAGGGCCCAATCCTATGGACACTAGCTCCAGCAGTATGGGCGCCAGTGACGTGAAAGGGCCATAAGTCATCTCCACCACTAGCAGTAAGGATTTATCGCCAGCGCTGTCTGGAGGAACTGACGAGGAGCCAGTGGCCAATGGGTCTCATTACCGCCAGCAGTAAGCGCCTTCTGGGCATGAGGGGGAAGGCATGGGAAGGTGGGGGGACCAGATCCGAACCTCCGTGTTGGGCCACACAGCCTGACACAGAGGTTCTGAAATTTGCGCCGGCAAAATAGGGAGCGCTGATTTGAGGAGACCCATAGGTGGGGTCTGCACCCTTGCCCAGGGAAAGGGGACAAACATCCTCTTTTGGATTTCCCCTCCTATGGCTACTGCAGTGTCCGTAGGATGCCATTGCTAGCCATTTGGCTCCTTCTGCTCCCGCAGCACCTAGGCAGTTCAGGTTTGGGGATTGGGGGGGACTGTTGGGAATTCAATGTGTGTGTTGGTTTGGTCTCCGGGTGTCAATGAATTTCATTGTATTGTGTAATACAATGACAATAAATAATAATAATAATAATAATAATAATAATAATAATAATAATAATAATAGATAAAGGCTCCAAGAATGAATCAGGAAGCTGACTGTCCAAGTGTTTGTTCTGAAGCTTTCAATTAATTCCGTGTCTCATGAACATCCACAAATATAATTGATCATGATTTGTACATAACATTATGCGTAAAATTGAACTCTTTGCAGCTGTTTCTTTGTAATAAGCACTCTGCTCATAAGCCGAAGTGCAGGTATCTCTTCAAGCAGAAAGAGGCATCCTTAGAAGTGGATCACAATCACTTGCCCTAATACATGTGTCAAGACTTCAGCTACATCTCAGTTCATTGAGACTGTCACCACCATTTGTACCTCTCAGGTCTGTCTGGAGTTATCCCCTCTTGAAGAAATTCTCTCATCCTTGATCATTCACCTGTGCTGCCAGGCTGCTTCATTCTGCTTGGCTGTGTCTCTGTATGTCTGTTTTCATGAGGGTTGCACCCTGGATCTTGGGTTAGGAGCCACTACTCTGCCCACACTTCCAACAGGTCTGATATCCTTGGTGGGGTAGCCATACCTCAAGAACGATTTTGCAAGCTCATTCCTTCCCACTCTCTGCTAGTTCCAGCTTCTCTCTTCCTGGGCTTTCTGGTTTTCGTTCTGAAAGCTTCCTTTGAAATATGCAATTAAATACTATTAAGTGTCTAGTCAATGGCTTGTGGGACCACACTGGAAGGTGACTAATCAGAAATGGCTGGTGAACCAACTGGGACGGAAAGGTTAGAGAAGCTGTAAAGAGCAAAGAAGCTTCTTTCCGTAAATGGAAGTCTTGCCCCAGTGAGGAGAATAAAAAACAACATAAACTCTGGCAAAAGACAAGTAAGAAGGTGATACGGGAGGCCAAGAAAGCGTTTGAGGAACGCATGGCTAGCAACATAAAAGGGAATAATAAAAGCTTCTTCAAATATGTTAGAAGCAGGAAACCTGCCAGAGAGGCGGTTGGCCCGCTGGATGGTGAGGGAGGGAAAGATGAGATAAAAGGGGACTTGGAGATTGCAGAGAAATTGAATGAATTCTTTGCATCTGTCTTCACAGCAGAAGAACTTGGGCAGATACCACAGCCCGAACAGCCCTTCCTAATGAAGGAATTAAATCAGATACAGATATTAAATCAGTTAATAAAGAAGATGTTTTAGATCAAATTGATAAACTACATTTAAATAAGTCACCAGGACCAGATGGTATACACCCAAGAGTAATTAAGGAACTAAAGAATCAAGTTGCTGACCTCTTAACTAGAGTATGCAACTTGTCCCTTCAAACGGCCACGGTGCCAGAGGATTGGAGGATAGCCAATGTCACGCCAATCTTTAAAAAAGGGAGAAGGGGGGACCCTGGAAACTACAGGCCGGTCAGCCTAACGTCTGTTCCGGGTAAGATGGTGGAAAGCCTCATCAAAGATAAAATCCTAAAACACGTAGAGGAACAAGTACTGCTAAAGGAAAGTCAGCATGGCTTCTGTAAGGGTAGGTCTTGCCTCACAAACCTTTTGGAATTCTTTGAAAAGGTCAACAGGCACGTGGATGTGGGTGAACCTGTGGATATCATATACCTAGATTTTCAGAAGGCATTTGACAAGGTCCCCCACCAAAGACTGCTGAAGAAACTTCACAGTCAGGGAATAAGAGGGCAGGTCCTCTTATGGATCCAGAATTGGTTGAGGGCCAGGAAACAGAGAGTGGGGGTCAATGGGCAATTTTCACAATGGAGAGAGGTGAAAAGTGGAGTGCCCCAGGGATCTGTCTTGGGGCTTGTGCTTTTCAACTTATTCATAAATGACCTGGAGACAGGGATAAGCAGCGAGGTGGCTAAGTTTGCAGATGACACAAAACTTTTCCGGGTGGTAAAAACCAGAAAGGATTGTGAAGAGCTCCAGAATGATCTCTCCAAGTTGGAGGAATGGGCAGCCAAATGGCAGATGCGTTTCAACATAGACAAATGTAAAGTGATGCACGTTGGGGCCAAAAACCAAAACTTTACCTATAGGCTAATGGGTTCTGAGCTGTCTGTGACAGCTCAGGAGAGAGATCTTGGGGTGCTGGTGGACAATTCAATGAAGGTATCGACCCAGTGTGCGTCAGCAATTAAGAAGGCCAATTCCATGCTTGGGGTCATTAAAAAAGGGGTTGAGAATAAAACAGCCAATATTATCATGCCATTGTACAAATCGATGGTAAGGCCACACCTGGAATATTGTGTCCAGTTCTGGTCGCCGCATCTTAAAAAGGACATAGTGGAGTTGGAAAAGGTGCAGAAGAGAGCGACAAAAATGATTACGGGGCTGGGGCACCTCCCTTATGAAGAAAGACTGCAGCGTTTGGGGCTCTTCAGTCTAGAAAAAAGGCACCTGAGGGGGGACATGATTGAGACATACAAAATTATGCATGGAAGGGATAGAGTCGATAGAGGGATGTTCTTTTCCCTCTCTCAAAACACCAGGACCAGGGGGCATCCGCTAAAACTGAGGGTTGGGAGAGTTAAAACAGATAAAAGGAAGTACTTTTTTACCCAGCGGGTAGTTAATCTGTGGAACTCCTTGCCACAGGAGGTGGTGATGGCATCTGGTCTTGATGCCTTCAAGAGGGGATTGGACAGATATCTGGAGGAAAGGTCCATCGTGGGCTATAGGCAATGATGGATTGTGCAACCTCCTTACAAAGGTGGTGGGCTACTGGTACCGGGTGCAAGGGAGTGGCAACAGGATGCAGGCATCTTGTAGTCTCATGCCTTCCTGGGGCACCTGGTGGGCCACTGTGAGATACAGGAAGCTGGACTAGATGGGCCTTTGGCCTGATCCAGCAGGGCTCTTCTTATGTTCTTATGTTCTTATGTTGCAAAATTCTGCACATACTCACTAGGGGGTAAATGGCACCAAATTCAGTGAAACTCACTTAAGACGCAACAAGCTTTGGATCATAGCACATGGCTGCAATACTTTGCAAACTTAACTGCACCTAATGTTCAACACATCATTGAACATACTTCCATCTTTGGTTATTGTTTTCCTTTAAAGGGGGGAGGAGTGATCAGGATCAGGACTCTGGCGCATATGAAGGAGATAAACGTTTTAATGAAAGGTCTAAATGAAAATTCCACCACCACCCCCTCCATGTAGCTACTATTAGTAAATACTATCTATTTGGAATTCTCACTCTGCAGATACAGTATGTTGTTGCTGATTTGTGGTACAAAGTTTCTTGGTTGCTGCTGCCCAATCAGCAGTTGCTGGTCAGAATCACATGGTGTTCCTTCTTCTCTCCAGTAGCATGCACTGGGAGAATTATTATGCAAGCCTGCAAGCAGAGCTAGTAAGAGCTTGAGTGTCATTTTTCTGACCTACTGTCCTAGCAAGCTTCCCTGCAAGCTGATATTTGGCTTTTCACTGTTCACCTTGAAAATATGTTTGGCTACTTCAGACAGCATTTAACTTTGTTTTCATAACTGAATATATTACATACCCTTTCAGACTCATTTTGCTCCCCAAGTCCAGGTTACATTTTCACTGGGGAGTCCTATTGCTTCATTTTAGTTACATTACCTGTGTCAGTTTCCAGGTCCCAGAGACATGAGGGTAGTTCAGGACAGCAGGGGAAAGAATGCAGGAAAAGACCATCTGCAAACATTCCACCCAACCAATCTGAAGACCAGACATGTCTAGAGTTATTCATCACGACTAGACGGTTAACTTGTTGAATTTAGAGAGGAGGGCACTTTCCCATAATGGTCATATTACTTATTTATTTAAAAAAATTGGACCCTGATTTATCTACTCTTCGAGGTGGCTCACAACAGGAATCTAAAACTGCAATAAAAATGTAGTAATCATAAAACAGACTTGGCATTACATACTATAAAAACAAAATACATTAAAAAAAACACTTTGAAGTGCTGCCCCCAGCTGTCCATTCTGGCCAGTGTTACCAAAAATCCTGGAGAGGGGCAGCTGAATCAACAGAGGCATACTCTCCCATCGAATGCCCAGCAAACAGCAGTCCAGAGTGACTGGAACTGTTTCAGGGCGCAAACCTTACGATTTAGGCCTGCACAGTTAGGCCAGCAAAGTTTGGAGGGCACAAGGGCCACCGTAAAGCACGTTTGGACCACTCTTGGAGTCAGGGAGGATGGAGACTTACTGCAATCCTAAACGTATTTACCTGGGAGTAAGTAAGTCCTATTGAACTCTATGGGGCTTACTTCTGAGGAGGCATGCTTAGCATTTCACTAGAAGTCTTTTCCGGAAGCTAAAATCTGTGATGGGTGACAATTTCACATTTCCAGAAAAACGAAAGTTCTTGTTGCCAAACAGAATTCAGCAGCGTAAATGAACCAAGTCATGCAGCCTCCATTTCAGCCTTGGTTTGTGACTGAATGGCTGGGAATGAGTCCTAATTAGGAAATACCCAGATCTTCCATAGAGACTAATAGGAGGAGTAACCATGGATCCAGTTGAAATGCAATGTTCTTTGCCAAGCACAGCAAGAAAAACATCAGCTGTTGTGACGGACAAGTTCCGTTTACATAATACAACAAATCTGATAGCTGGAAACTCCCAAATTTCAGTTCAAGTCACCAACTTGTTTTACTACATCAAAATATGCTAGTATTATACCCCGGTTCTAATCTGTAGAGCTGTAAATTAAATTAAACTGTTTTGTTACCTGATGCCATTGAGACATTCAAGAATATATGGAATGATTATGATGATTTATGGGATGACTATATGGGTATGTGGACACACTCTTATTTACAAAAATAGAGTTCGTGTTTGTAAAATTTATTTTATGATCTGTCTGGCACGATCACTTTTACAAGTCACAAATCTGTTGAGCCAAAGATTAAGCAATTAACAAAACTTAATTGGCAAAGGCTGCTTAATCTACTGAATAAATCATAGCAAAAGTACAAATTACATGTAATTCCAGTAATTCTTTATTTTGCCCCAAGGGCTTGCTTTTAACAGCTGTGAATACCTTCAGAAAGAATAGGAAAGAGGTGGGAACTACTTAGTCCTCATCTTCCCAGCTGTTTACTCACTCAGAATTACACACACACACACACACACACACACACACAGAGAGAGAGAGAGAGAGAGAGAGAGAGAGAGAGAGAGAGAGAGAGAGAGAGAGAGGATTATCTGAGGGAAGTAATGAGGGCAAATGACCTCTGGCCTTGGGGGAGCAGGTGACAATGGCCGCCCCCTACCGCCACCCTCGCCATTGAGGATGAGAAGCAGCCATGTGAGGCCAAAACATGCCCACATGGCCATTTCTTTGGCCAGTCTCGGTGCTGGAAGCAGTTGTGCAGGGCAAAACCACGGTGACTTCCCAGCTGAGAGCAAGGTGCAGCAACACATCATTTCCCCAACTATTGGGGGTGCAGAGTGGCAAAAAGCCTTCAGCAGTGCATCATTCCCCCGACTATTGGAGAGGTGGAGCACTGGTAGCCACGCAGCTTTCTGGAGCTCCACCCCTCTAATAGTGGGGGGCAGGCGGAGCAGCAGCCTGGGGTGTGTGGCCCAGGGCGCGGTCCCCCCCCCCCAGGAATGCCCCTGCATACACACAAAGCTGGTTTTCTCTCTGATAGAAAATGAGAGCTAAGAGATGGGAAATTCTGAGCAGACAAACAGCTGGGAAGGGCTAGTCCCACTGGTCTTTCCCTCAATCTGATGCCATGCGCAGCTGCTGATGGAGAGTTCACCCAAGTCTTATAAAAAGACATGGAATTATATGTCGTGTGCTATTCCAAAGGGGATTTTACAGATTTTTTTCAGTTCCGAATATTTATCTTGGGAAGCAGCTAGGAAATAGGCACAGTATTGCACACAGTGCTGCCCAGTATGATTATGCTGTCCTGGCTTGCGCATCCTTTGTATCTGGTGAGTGCAGGGCACTGTTAGGTTTGCCTTTCACTTAATAGGTCTTTACCTGCCCAGAAAACCTGCAGTACAGTCTTATGCACACTTTCGTGGGAGTAAGCCCTATTATTGAGTAAAGTGGAACTGACTTCTGAATAACCCTGCACAAGATTGTCCTGTAAGCAGAGCCCAGGTAGGGTAGGGCTACTGCGCAGCCATAACCCTAGCACATTGTTGTACAGAAGCTAGCTAGCTAGGTGGTGGTCTAGGGCAATGTTTCTCAAAAGCTTTATATTAGCACTGGGCACACTTTTCAGAATGACAATCTGTCCAGGACCCACCGGGAGTGATGTCATGGCTGGACATGCTATCATTGTGATGCCAGAGCCTGCTGCTTTTTGGACAATGCAGCAATAAGTCGGGTTATTTCTCAGCCATTTTCCAATAGCAAAGTGAATCAGAAGAACAAATCCTATTGCAGCCACGACACAAGCAAAACAACCATACAGCCCTCCTCCTTTCCAGCATCCCATCTTCCTTTTTTTTTCAAAATGGCTGCTCTAGGTGCTTCACGATCCCACTGAAATTGGCTTTTGACCCACTAGTAGGTCCCGACCCACAGTTTGGGAACCACTGGTCTAGGGTCATTTAATTGAGAAAGCCACTGTGTGACTGAAGGCAGAGGATAAATCATAATAATTTATTCCTATTGGCAAGTCATGCTGGGGAAAGACATTTATCTCTATTTCCCATTAGTGACAATACAGGTACTTCATCAGAAAGCAGACGCAAATGCACATTGTATCTTGTAAGCCTAGAGAAGTGAGTTCAGAAAAATCTATTACATGATGTGAATGGGCAAAAATTTCCTCATTCATGTCAGCATTGGGGCAATGCTCATTTCCATTGTAGGTACAGAAGAAAAAAAGTTTAACACTGAAAGGCAGGATCAGCCCTTTCACAAATGGATGCTCAGCACTGGAGCTTTGGCTGAGCTTCAGAATGAGTTCAATTAAGGCTGCAGTCCTACCCACGTTGACCTGGGAGTAAGACCCATCGACCATAATGGGACCTACTGAGGAGACATGCATAGGCTTGGGCTCTAAATAAAGCACCCTTGTGGCACTCTGACATGTTCATCAGGGCTGTAGTCACACAGCAGAAGCGTTCTAAGACTTTTCCTACAGAAAGATAACCATTAGCAGGCGAGCTCAGGTGTTGCCTTTGAAGCTTTTCTCAAAGGACCTTAGCCAAAAAAGAAGCATCAGGCTCGCAGAAGGCAAGCTGAGCAATAGCCCTGAGGTGTATAGTCATGTCAAGGCTCTCATCTTTTTCAAGGGCAATGCTGAGAGGCAGGATTGTAGCTCTTGTTACATTACCAGCCCCATTTTATTCTGTGCCAGCTTGCAGTATGCAGCAGTGCCGACAGACCATATGCTGCATGCTATGCTGGGAGATGGGAGGCAACCAGACGGCCCCAGAGAAGTAAGTAAAACTCTTTTTTACTGACTTCCCCATAGGCCACTTGGCCTCCAATGGCTCTCATAGAACCTATGACAGCTATTTAGCTGGTGTAAATCCAAGGAGCCACAGGGAGTATCAGGCCAGGAAAAGGGGGATAAGCCCAGTGGTGTCATCTAAATGATTTAAGAACTGGTACTCACTTTTGATTGGCACGTGTTGGGACCTGCCCACCGGAAGTGACGTCATAAGCCGGAAGTGAGGTCGTGGCAAGAAGTGACATGAAAAAAAGCCCTTTTTGAGGCCTCAGACGATTTTAAACTGATCCAACAGTTGCAACAGTATTCCACAGCACCCCCAGGACATGTTAAGCAGGCCTGGCATCATGTTAAAGTGACCCAACAGTTCCAAAACCCCAGAGCAGCTCATTTTTCAGTGGCAAGGCAAGGCAAGGCTCTGCTCGCTGCCTGCCTGCCTGCCTGGCTCTGAGAACATGCAGGCAACTCAAATGTGCAGGAAATTCAAACGTTGCAGGGGGCGGAGTCGACGAGTAGGCGGGCGAATGGGCGGGGCCAGCCGTAATCCTAGGAAACGGTACTCGCGTACCCCCTGCATGACATCACTGGATAAGCCCCAGGTAGGATTGGGGCACAAAGGTCTTACATGGGAGTACGTCCTATTGAACAGAGAGATTTACTTCTGAGTAAACATGGAGAAGGGACGTGGTGGCACAGTGGGTTAAACCGCTGCTGCTGGGCTTTCCGACCGGAAGTTTGGGAGTTCAAGACTGTGTGACGGAGTGAGCTTCCGTTGCTTGTCCCAGCTCCTGCCAACCTAGCAGTTTGAAAGCACCTAAATGCAAGTAGATAAATAGGGACCACTTCGGTGGGAAGGTAACGGCGTTCCGTGCGCTACGGCGTAGAGTCATGCCGGCCACATGACCATGGAAGCTTGTCCTCAGACAAAACGCCGGCTCTACAGTCTTTGAAATGGAGATGAGCACGGCCCCTTACAGTCGGTCAAGACTAGACCATTCAGTCGTGGGGAAACCTTTACCTTTAAACATGGAGAAGCTAGCGCTTTAATATACATTTTCTATTTATCTGGGATATTTTTTAATTACTGTACATTTTTTTCAGTTCTTAATGCATTTGTTTTGCATGACTGCAACCTGGTCTACAAGTTTGGGAATGAGATGCGCCCGATCTTTAAATGAAGTACAGTATAATAAGTTCCAAACCAGGAATAAGTGACTGGAGAAGAAAACATTCTAAATGAAGACATTTCAAGTTGATCTTTTAGTCGATTGGGGCTATGCAGGGTGAGGATGCCCTCCTAACAAGCTTTCACACTTCCATATTTACCACTATATGACTGATATTAATTCTCTAACACATTAACTTTCCCCTCACCCTCTTAACATGGACACCCCACTGTTTGATTTATTAATAAGATCAATTTGCAAATGCAAATTGTTACTTTTGGTTACTATATTTTATACTAGCCTTTTGTTACCCGGCATTGCCCGGGTAACAAATTATTCCAAGCTTCTAGGCGACCCCAGAAACTATGGATTCGACACTAATGTCGGCCATTTTCAAGTATTTTTACATGGCACCCCCTTCACACCCCCACCCCTAGGGATGCTAGGGGTGTCGTACTCCCCACAGTATTTGTCGCCAGACTACAAGGCATATGCGTACCAAGTTTGGTGTCAATAGCTCCAGGCATTCTGGTGGAGCACGGCAGATGTTTTGTTTTGCACCCCTTCTCGCCCCCCATGGTGACGGGCAGAACCGGGACTCCAACGGCATTGGGAGCATCGCCACTCGTCTCAGCGACCCTGGAAACTACAGGTTCGATGCGGATTTCGGCCGTTTTCGACCATTTTCACGTGGGCCCCCCTGCGTATCCCCCAGGGGGTGCCGGGGAGCCTGACCCCCGCAGTGTTTGTCACCAGGCCGCAAGGCATGTGCGTGCCGAGTCTGGTGCCAATCGCTCCAGGCGTTCCAGCAGGGCATCGCGGACGTTTTGTTTTGCACCCCTTCTCGCCCCCCACGCTGAGGGGGGCCCGAACCCAATCTCCAACGGCATCGGGAGTGTCGCCGCTTGTCTCGGCGACCCCACAAACTACGGATTCAACATTGATTTTGGCTGTTTTCGACCATTTTCACACAGGGCCTCCTGCATACCCCCACCCTCGGGGGTGCCAGGGGGGCCTGACCCCTGCAGTGTTTGTTGCCAGGCCGCGAGGCACGCGCATGTCAAGTTTGGTGCGCATCACTCTAGGTGTTCCAGCAGGGCATGGTGGACGTCTCGTTTCGCACCCCTTCTTGCCCCCCACGCCAAGGGGGGGATGAACCTGGACTCCAACGGTATCTGGAGCGTCGCCGTTTGTCCCGGCGACCCCGGAAACTACAGATTTGAAGCCAATTTCAGCCGTTTTCGACCATTTTCACGCAGGGACCCCCGCATACCCCTGTCCCCGAGGGCGCTAGGGGGGCCTGACCCCCGCAGTGTTTGTCGCCAGGCCACAAGGTGTATGCGTGCCAAGTTTCATGTCGAGCCTATGGGCAGGCATTGTGGAGCCTATGCGGAACATACATACATATGCACACACACACACACATACATACACACATACATACGTTCTTTATACTGTGTGTGTGTGTGTGTGTATATATATATATATATATATATATATATATATAAAAGTTACATTTAGTAATGTTAAATATTAAATATATATTTTAAAATATACATACATTTATTATTTTTCATAAATTTGACTATACTTTGTTATAGAATAAATTTTATCCTTTATAAAAAAAATTAGATTATATGTTGAAACGTTAAGCTCAGTAGTTTGACGAGATCTGAAGTCTTGGTACCATCAAAACTGAAAGACAGCAAAACCGAAGGAAACATGGAAGTACACAGAAGTGCAGGAAAAAGGGGAAAGGGTTTTTTTTTTGTTCCCCCCTTAATTAACTTTACAATCCAAATGAGCTGAAGATTTGCAGTGGAATTATGCTCCCAATGTGTTATTCCAGAAAACAAAGAAGTAGTTTGTTTTATGGGAAATTTATTTCCTAATAATTTACAATAATTTATTCAGTAAATAATGGTTTCAAATGTAGGCAAAAATGTCTTCAATTGTAGAATTTCCAGAAGAGGTTGGTATCTCCCTGGGTAAAAATCCAGACCTGTCAGAAGCTCCACATCACGGACACGTGCTACATGAGCTTGGATCCGTTTCTCAACCCAGAATAATCCTGGCAGCCCATTCTCCTGAAGCAAACAAAAGCAACATTCAAACCACCATACACATCTCTTCCACTTCCTCAGGGCCCAATCCTAGGGGCCAGCTGCACCACTGGAACTGCTTTCCAGCAACACAACATGCTTTACAGATGTTGTGAAAGGTGACACATCATAGAATGCAGCCAGGCCATAGCTGCATGCCAGCAGTCTCAGGAAAAGCCCCAGTGCTGGTAGATTAGTATGGGGACAGGGGGGAGGAGAAGGAGAAGGGCAAAGACTAGGTGAAGAGGAAGGTGTGTCGAGGCCCAGAAGGGGGTGGTATCATTAGCCTCCTATCCCTCTTCTGGGCCTTGATCCACCTTCCCAGGTCCTCTTGGACTTGACCTAGAAAAATCACAGGCGCAGGTTGGAGTAGACCCATTTGGAGAGTGGAGCCTTACCACATTAGAAGGGAGCAAATGTTACCCAGAGGAGACCTCCGGGACTGCCCCCCCCCCCGCAGGATGCAGTGCATATTCCAGTGGCATGGCTCCATCAGCAGGGGAGAAGTGTTAGATAGGGTTGGGCTTTCACTTGCCTACCCAGATGCTGACTCTTCTTGATGCAATTCCATCCTCACTAGATTGGGGACAGTCTAACAGTGAAAAGAATAACTTCCCTTTTTGGTATACACTCATCAGCCCTCTGCGGCTTACTTTCATCATCTTCCCACTCTGGTTGAAACTTAGAAGATTGGAAGAAGCCACGCAAATTTCACCAATGGCTCATCATTGGGAATTTTAACAATAAAAAAGTGTCACTATGCACCTGCACGGGAAAAACACCAAGTTGCATGTTTCCCTCCCCCCTTTTTATTATGTCCATGAGAGATAATGGAAGAGGACAGGAATGGAAATGGCCATGCTCTAGATACCCTCAGTCATGGAAAAGGAGGAGAACTTGGGGAAGACCACGTCCGTCCATTAACAGTAACATAAAGACACATGGATAAAAGGTTAAACCATGAAAAGACCATTCCCAAATGTGCAAAACCCTGTGGGAAAGAATGGGGTTAAGGACAAGAAATGCACTTCAGACTGAATGCATTTACCTGCAAGTGAGACAGAAAGGTTATGCTAATTTCACTTTCCTATATGACCATTGATCAGCTCAAAAACGTTATACATGCACATTTAAATGCATTTCTGACTTCCACATATGCACACTAATGGTGGAAGGCAAACTGTGGCACATGTGAATCAGTCCAATTGCTATTACTCATCTGCAGTCACTTTCAATTGTTTTTAACCGACAATAAGAATATTCAGCATTTCTATAGCATTTTAGAGTATTCAAACTAATTCATATCTATTACCATTATTGTTGCAATCCCTGCAAAAATCCTGTAAGATAACATAGGCCTGGGTTAATATCTCAGTATTGCAGTTGTGAACCGGCACAGTTAGGCCAGCAAAGTTTGGCTGGCTCAAGGGCCACTGTAACGCGCGTTTGGACTATTCTCGGAGTCACGGAGGATGGCGTACATCTGTGTGCTGACCTCTCTGACTCCGAGAGTGGTCCAAACATATGTTATTGTGGCCCTTTTACCAGCCAAACTTTGCTGACCTAACTGTGACGGCCTAACTCCAGGTTAGGATTGCGCCCTGAGGGATTGTGACTTGTCTACTAGTTGAATTCATGGCAGAGACCAGAGACATCTGATTTGTAGCTGATCAGTCTCTAATCCACTGTTTTCCACCAGTTCCCAATAATTACATCAAAAAAATTAGTGACATGAATAAGCAGAGGAGGCATCCTAATTAATCTGGTTCACGTGCATCTTTTCCAAAGTACAGTATTTACTACAAAATGCAGTCACAGCCAGGATACTGCTAAAACAACCAACAGGAATGACTCAGGGCGCAATCCTAAACTGAGTTAGGCCAGCATAAACTAAGCCAGCAAAGTTTGGCCAGCACAATGGACACCGTAAAGTATGTTTGGACCACTCTCGGAGTCAGAGAGGCCAGCACACAGATGTGAGCCATTCTCCCTGACTCCGAGAGTAGTCCAAACATGCTTTGTGCTGGTCAAACTTTGCTGGCTTAGTTTATGCTGGCCTAACTCCAGTTTAGGATTGCGCTCTAAGTTAGGACTCATGCTACATTCTTAGAAGAATTCCCTAATGACCCGATTTGAAAGAAGTGCATATCCCGGAAGAAGAAAGTTGTCCGAAGTGCACAGTGCTATACTTACAGCACAGCTCTCAGTGTTGTCAGGATGGTGAGGAAGAATAAAAGGCAGAACTTTCAATGAGCCTGGACAGTTCAGTGGAGTCCTGGTTTGATCCTCGCAACTCGTCAGCACGACAAAGTAATGGGTTGGGATGGGAATTGGTGTGTGGCCTACATGCCTACGAAAGAACATCAGTTAAGAGCTGGGAATCAAAATCTAGGCTACGGAAAACCACATTTACAGTATTCCACTAATTGAAATGAATCCTACCCATCTCACCGAGCTTTTCAAGCTTTATTCTGGTTTTCCCCACTTTATTCCACAAATGGTTGCATTCTTTCCCTCAGTGTTAATTAGCAGAAACAGCTGACGTTAAGAATTTCATCTTCTATTTACTGTAAATAAAGATTTCTATTTACTATATTTACATCTTCTATTTACTGTAAATAGTCACTTCTATTGACTGTACTTTCTAATAATGTAACTTATGAGTGACACACATGGATCCGATATCCTACAGACTGATATGGTGTGCCAAGAATTTGTTTCACAACGCAAAACTGACAATAGTGAGGTTGGTATATCATTGACTGGCATACTATTTTAGGAGAGCAGAGATGAGAGAACATTATGCAAGAGTCATTCTTGCACACAATACTGCCATTAACTATGGTTAAGTATGGAGATTGTCACCCTGAATGTTGTCACTTCAGTGAACCTACAATTGCATTGGGAGGCTGCTGTCTCAGTCATCTGCCCACATGGCAGCAACAATTTTACCACTTCTGTGCTTCCTAGTTTTCAATTCAGGTGTGGATTTGTTCTCACCACATGTGAGAATGCCACACGTGACCAGATCGCTACATTACTATATGCCCACATCAGCACCTTGCCAGTTTTTAGACGGTTATTTGCATTCACCCAATGTTGGAGAAGACTCTTGAGAGTCCCTGGACTGCAAGGAGATCCAATCAGTCAATCCTCCAGGAAGTTAAGCCTGATTGCTCCCTGGAAGGACAAATCCTGAAGCTGAAGCTCAAATACTTTGGCCACCTCATGAGAAGAGAGGACTCTTTAGAAAAGAGCCTCATGCTGGGAAAGATTGAAGGCAAAAGGAGAAGGGGGCGGCAGAGATGGTTAGATAGTGTCACCGAAGCGATGAACATGAAATTGGGCGAACTCCAGAAGTTAGTGGAGGACAGGGAGGCCTGGCGTGCTGTGGTCCATGGGGTCGCGAAGAGTCAGACACGACTTAGTGACTAAACAACAACAAATGTAATGTTCAAAGAGACCCCCAGATTCTGAACATTCTAGAAATGAGTTACATGCTTGAGATCTCTCAATGTGGCCATAGATTAGTATGGCCTTTTAACATACTGTAAATACAATTACACACACACACACACACACACACACACACACACACACACACACACA
>JAJKFI010000050.1:2282431-2303798 GCA_029204185.1 Lerista edwardsae | reverse complement strand
ACACACACACACACACACACACACACACACACACACACACACACACACACACAGAGAGAGTATATAACCTAACTATATTATATATTATATAGTAAATAATTATATACATACCTGGCCTAACTCCAGGTTACAATTGCGCTCACAGGAAGCTTTCATCAGCTTAAGCAAGAACAGTTTTAAAGACATCCCTGCAAAGTGCTTCCCAATCCCATAATTCACAGAGCACTTCCTGTGTGAACTCTCCATTCAATCACTGGGTAGGGTGACCTTGCCATGACTAAGTTTGTACAGGTTTTGACATGTTCGTGAGAGCTTGTAAACAGAATTGTGTGGCTAACAGGATGTTAAAGCTCTCTGACCAGGAGGAAGCTGTAGTCTGTCATCTCATCCATCCTCCTCCTACATTGTGGCAGACATTCTTTTCTCCTCTCCAAACCATCATTGACAAATGTGGCATCCAGTCTAGCCGAAAAGACAGCATCTCCAGTAACCCCAATGCCTCAAAGCTTCCACCATCACCTTGCATAAACCAAACCTTTCTCTGAATAGTTAACATAGTTAACATTTGGTTGGTGGTACTTTTGACACAATTTCTTCTCACTCAAGCAAAGATAAATCATTTCATTCACTTCAACAGGCATTGCACATAGGAGCATATTCAGCAGTAACCGTCAAATCATAGTGGGATGTGACCAATGATGAATGGCTTTGTTCTTTGAGAAAGATCTGGGAGTCTTATTTTCTGTGACACCAGGTCAAGTAAAGGAACTATAATAAGTACAGTGCTGTACACCAATTTTCTCTGAGGCAGGAAAGGAGAGATGCAATTGTTCCACTCAAACTACAGTCTGTATTAAATGGGGCTGCTGAAATCAGTTGACCCATACTGTATGTGGATGGTCATTCTGTACTATGTAACTTCATTTCTTTGTGGACTTATTAACCTGAGCATCTTGTCCTTGACTTCACTTACTTTAGATTTGCTCGCTCACAGAGCAATCCAGATCTGTTGCAAAAGTGTCGTAAGACATGTTCTTGCCAGCGCATGTAGCGCTGAGCCAATACAGGCAGCAGGGAGGGGAGGGGGGAGGAGGGAGGAGCAGCGAGGGGAGGAGGGGGAGGAGCCAGAAGCCAGCAGTTAGGCTGGATCCAAACCTCCGTCCCCAGGCTGCACGGCCCCAATCTGGGCCACTGTGGCCTGCTCAGACTTGCATTGCTAAATAAGAAGCACAGATCTGAGCACTCCATAGGGGTGGCTGGTGCTTATATATCAGGGGACAAACATCCCTTGCCCCATGGTGAACTCCAGCGGCCTCCCAACCTGCACTGGATACAGCACAGGCTGCTGGCCTGCCTGTTCCAGCGCAAGTTAGGATGGCACCCTCAGACTAACCTGCTTGAGCTGCCTTTTGGAGACATCAACAATATCTGGATACTCAGAAACTGAATGAGAAGTAGGTGAATTCCCCTGGATCAATTTGGATTGGGACCAGAAATGAAAAGCCAAGTGGAGAACGTTAAGGGAAAAAAAAACGTATTCCCCTCTTCCCCCAAAAGTTCTAAATTTCATCACAGTTATTGCAACCTGTAAGCCCCCAAATAGCCTCTACAGTATAGTGAACCTCCAACCCCCTTTACTTAACTGCGGTTGTGCAGTTTGGTGCTAGTGTCTCTCTTTCCCCCCTTCCTTCTCCGCAAAGGCAACTGGCACAAAGGTGGGGATGTTCTCTCTTTCCTCCTTTTCTCTCTTCTCTCTGTCCCTTTCCCACTGCCTGGACCCCTGAATTTCTCTTCCTTAAAACAGTCCTGTCCTGCAGAATCCTTCTGCAATCTTTTTTGGGGGGAAATTCTTCCTGTGATCTGTGCTATTTCAGGTGAGAGCCAATTTTATTATGACTGCTTCTCAGTGTGGCGCTGCACTTAGGGGGAGCTTGGGAAACCTCACAATGTTTTCTCTGTACTGGCAGAGAAAACATTGCCTGAATATGTTCATTTTCTTTCTCTCTTTTTTTTTTTTTTTACCAATTTTGTGTTACAGTATTCTGTTATGGCAGGTAGAGTGCCTGCAATGCACTGTAATTAAAAAAAAAAAATCTGCTTGGAAAACCAAGCAATGGTTTCTCTGAATTCATTTTTTCTGTGCTGTACTGCACTTTCATCTGCTCATTTTCTGTGTTTTTCTGTTTTTTTTTTCTTAAAACAAAGAATAGAATAGAATAGAATAGAATATTGCGCAGTATATGCAATACAACAACATACAGTACTGTAGTAAAATATAGGTTCATAACGTCCATAGAGTGTATAGTGAAGAGAGTCCCTTGGCACCTAACCCCATATTTCCCATAACCCCCCATTTCCCATGATTCAGTATCTGCTAACTTGGTATCTCTGCTAACCCTAGTGGATAATAAGGATTGACTGGATATATAATTCATTTGAATTGCGCGCGTGCGTGCGTGCGTGTGTGTGTGTGTGTGTGTGTGTGTGTGTGTGTATGCACGCACGCACACACACGCACATTCCATAAATAATGTATAATTCATTTGAAAGGCCAAAAGCAGCCATAGGCAACCTATGGCGTATATGCATGCTTTCCATAGACTGGCCCTTATGCAGAAGAAGGTTGCCATCCCCTTGCCTACAGAATGGTCTGAACTCATTTTTCAAAGATATTTATTGAGGTTTTCAGCTCTGTTATTGAAGCGAAGCAGTTTTGGTTCTTAAAGCTGCTTGGCTGGGAGGTGGCCTGGGAACTACATGTAAGGCACTCTGAGCACTTTGGAGGAAGAACATGATATACATTGTTTTAAATACATGCAAAATAAAAGGCATAGAATAGGTTTATCTTCCAACTGGTTCCTTCTTTTTCTGTACTTACTGTGTAATTTTATCAAGAGGATCAAAATGACCATCAGAATCATAATCAAAAATAGGCCCACTGATCACATTCAGTCCATTTCTCTCTGCAGTGTATTTTGGAAGTAGAGTATCGTGGAAGTAATCCCATAATCCTGTGGTTAAGAGCACAGTGAGACAGAATTAGTTCCAGGAAGTGGGATTAGTTCTACTTTCTGTTAAAGCAAACAGCGACAGGTGATGAGAATATTACTAAATCTCAAATTCATGTTTGGCTCAAAATATGCAGTTTCAGGGCTTCTGAGATGCTAATTTTTTTAACCTGAAGGTCAAATGTCCTTAGAGCGCAATCCTAATGTGAAGTTAGGGCGGCACAGTTAGGCCAGCAAACTTTGGCTGGCACAAGGGCCAGTGTAAAATATGTTTGGACCATTCTCAGCGTCAGAGAGGCCAGCACACAGACATGGGCCATCCTCCCTGACTCCAAGAATGGCACAAATGAGCTTTATAGTGGCCCTTGGCCTGGCCAAAGTTTGCTGGCCTAACTGTGCTGGCCTAACTCTAGGTTAGGATTGTGTTCTTAGTTTAATAACTTCTTGTGAACCCCAACTGAAAAACTAGAATGGAGATACTCAACACCAAGAATGGGAACTCTTCCTGACTCGACTCAAGTCGTGAAGACATCGATTATTGGTGACCAATTAGTTGACTTGTAAAGTCAACTAATAGGCATCACTGATTCGCAGGACTTGGCCAGTGACAAGGAAATGAGTCATGACTCGTATAGACTCGAGTAAAAAAGCATGCATTTTTTGTGCCTGAAACTTGTGTCTGTGTCTGTGTGTGGGGGGGCGCTGGAGGGTTGAGGACAGGAGGAAGACTTAAGGCTTTTTGGCTGCATGTGGCTGGGGAGAGGGACCAGAAGGCAAGACAGCCAGGACACGGGGAGGGGAGCTCTTATACATCATGGAGTGGATGATTGATAGAAGAATGGTCTGTTTTTTATTTCTGGATGAGAGAGGAGAGGAGCCCAATGGATAGGAGGGGGTTCTTGAAATCAAATGCTCAGTTACAAGCCAAGGGAGTGGGCAAAGGAGGCAGGGAAACCAGGGGAGGAAGCATTTCCTCACAACAGAAGAGGAATGCCTTCAAGCCTTGTGGTTCAGTTTGCATGCAGGTGCGGCAAGAGCAACATTTCCTTCATTGACCACAACAGAACTTCTGAGTAGAGCTGCAAAGGATTGGGTTGTAAGCCACCTGGTTGCTGCATGCGACCTTCCTGCCTGCCGCTTCTGTCCCCTCATGATGTCTGTCTTCTCCCACTTCGCTGAGCTCGGATGCCTCCCTGTTGGTCCGTGGCATGCTGCTCAGTGTGGCTAGCACTCTTGAAGGTGGAATCAGGATGAGAACTTGTGGGGAAGGTTGCTGGGGTTTGTATGGAAAAATTGTTTTTCTGCATTGCTACACTCACTTGAATAACAGCACAGTTTTCGTTAACATAAATAAAACGGTGGTTGAAGTGAAGGACTTCAACACATCACTGACTGCAGATGGTATGGGAACACCAGGGGAGTGTTAAATTAGAATTCACAGCCGGGTATCAGGGGTATCTGGGGTAGAAAGGTGGTGGTGGTAGTGCTACCAGGTCATTCCTGGAATAGTTCCTTGTGGGGAAAGATATGGAGTTCTAGATCCTGGTTCCCCAAGGACAGGTGGAGAAAGGAGCCAGGGGCTCAGGTTTGCACATACACTCTTCCTCCAGTGGCCTGAGAGAGGGAAGGTATTCAGTTTGCAAGGACTGCATTCTTTACAATGCAGGGAAGCCCAGATAGGAAGCTTTGCATGAGGTTTGTGTTTATTTCAAGAAAATACATTTTTGTGAGAATGAATGGAAGTGGATTCTACAGCTGGCCTGAGAGCATGCATCCCTGGGGATTAGAAAAGAGAGAGGGTACATGTTGTTTTCCGGGTGGTAAAAACCAGAAAGGATTGTGAAGAGCTCCAGAAGGATCTCTCCCAGTTGGGGGAATGGGCAGCCAAATGGCAGATGCGTTTCAACATAGACAAATGTAAAGTGATGCACGTTGGGGCAAAAAACCAAAACTTTACCTATAGGCTAATGGGTTCTGAGCTGTCTGTGACAGCTCAGGAGAGAGATCTTGGGGTGCTGGTGGACAATTCAATGAAGGTATCGACCCAGTGTGCGTCAGCAATTAAGAAGGCCAATTCCATGCTTGGGGTAATTAAAAAAGGGGTTGAGAATAAAACAGCCAATATTATCATGCCATTGTACAAATCGATGGTAAGGCCACACCTGGAATATTGTGTCCAGTTCTGGTCGCCGCATCTTAAAAAGGACATAGTGGAGTTGGAAAAGGTGCAGAAGAGAGCGACAAAAATGATTACGGGGCTGGGGCACCTCCCTTATGAAGAAAGACTGCAGCGTTTGGGGCTCTTCAGTCTAGAAAAAAGGCGCCTGAGGGGGGACATGATTGAGACATACAAAATTATGCATGGAAGGGATAGAGTCGATAGAGGGATGTTCTTTTCCCTCTCTCAAAACACCAGAACCAGGGGGCATCCGCTAAAACTGAGGGTTGGGAGAGTTAAAACAGATAAAAGGAAGTACTTTTTTACCCAGCGGGTAGTTAATCTGTGGAACTCCTTGCCACAGGAGGTGGTGATGGCATCTGGTCTTGATGCCTTCAAGAGGGGATTGGACAGATATCTGGAGGAAAGGTCCATCGTGGGCTATAGGCAATGATGGATTGTGCAACCTCCTTACAAAGGTGGTGGGCTACTGGTACCAGGTGCAAGGGAGTGGCAACAGGATGCAAGCATCTTGTAGTCTCATGCCTTCCTGGGGCACCTGGTGGGCCGCTGTGAGATACAGGAAGCTGGACTAGATGGGCCTTTGGCCTGATCCAGCAGGGCTCTTCTTATGTTCTTATGTTCTTATGTTGTTCCCCTACCACTAGCTACCTGCTGCTGGTTATAGGTGCAATAGTCCCACATTGCTTCATATTCCAAGGCACAATCTAACAAAACATTGATGAACTCTATAAGCCTATATCAAGGATGGGGACCAAAGGGTCGAAGCCACCCTCTGGCCATTCTCTCCACTGTCTCACTGGAACAAAAGTGACTAGCAAAAGGCATTCCAAAACGCATACCTTAGCATTGCAACGCCTTTAAGAATACTCAGCAAACTGGACTCTGGAGGGAATTACTCACCCAAGGCTAGTCAGCTGAAGTCACTACAGCACCAACTAACTTCTTGAAAATGCTTCTCCTCATGTGAGACCAGCCCAGAGAGCCATGACGGCATCTCTATGCCTTGTTCATATACAACTTACCAGTGTGACCAAGAGATGGGGACGCTAAACTGTTGCTTATATATGTGAAACATAAAAGTGTGTATTCAGCCCCCCCCCCAAAAAAGGCAGTATCAAAGCTTGAATTGATTCACCAGAACTTACTTTTGAATTCTTTATACATAGGAACAATGTTGCTGGTAAGCAAAGCATCATGTTGTTCGAGAGCAGATGAATTCAAGTCTATGAAAAAAATGGCATGTATTAATGGCATGTCCATCATGAACAGTAATTCAAAAGTACATATTATTTAACTGAACAGAGTTAAAAATAGTGAAGGAGCAACAGGCCAGTCCTAAGCTGCCTGGGTGCCAGAGGCTCAGCAGTAGCCAAATGGCCACCGTTGCAGACTACCGGCGCCAGGTATTTGTGTCCGCCCCCCCCAGGCAAGGGCACAAGGCCACCTATTGATCTCCTCAAGTCTGCGCTGGTTATTCAGTTAATTTTTATTAAAAGGAATCCTTTTGTAGTGACCCACAGAAACGTGTAATAAGGATCAAATATAACAGTAAGATAGGGAGGCACATATAACAAGAACATACTACTTTAAAGCAGGCCCAGGCCCCCTGGAAGCCTGGGCCCCAGAATTTTGACCCCCCCCCAGGTCTGCCTTAAAGTCGTATCTACAATGATGTTAAGGTTCTCGCTGATTACACAGGGCCCAATCCTATCCAACTTTCCAGGCCTGTTGCAGCTGTGCCAACAGGGTGCACACTGCATCCTGTGTTGGTGCAGTCATGGAGGCCTCCTCAAGGTAAAGGCATATTTGTTCCCTTACCCCGGGGCTGCATAGGCACTGGGAAGTTGCATAGGATAATGGATATTAATGTGGGAGTGTATTTTTCTCCTCCATAGATTCTTCCTCCATAGATTCATTACTTAGAAGGAAATATCAAGTGATCACAATCAGACTTTCACGTTGGACGTAGTCCTACTTTTCCACAAGAAAATCATCTTAATATGGGTTTCATGCTTTTGTCTTATAAAGTTTCCTTCCATACTCAATTATCATCTTAACCTGCTAAGTGAAAAAAAAAATCTGGATATGGGGTGAGAGGAAGAGAGGCCTTGTGTCAAGGTGCTCTCTCTCACAGAACAGAGAGTTTCCCTCTCTCACAATACCAGAACCAGAGGACATCCACTGAAATTGAGTGTTGGGAGAGTTAAAACAGATAAAAGGAAATACTGTTTTTATTTAGAGGGTAATTGGGCTATGGAACTCCTTGTCACAGGAGGTGGTGATGGCATCTGGCCTTTAAAAGGGAATTGGACAGATTTCTAGAGGAAAAGTCCATCATGGGCTATAGGCCTTGATGGGTGGTGCAACTTCCTTACATTAATAGTAGGCTACTTCAGAATGCCAGGTGCAAGGGAGAAGCAACAGGATGCAAGCATCTTCTTGTCTCCAGGGCTCCCTGAGGCACATGGTGGGCCACTGTGAGATACAGGAAGCTGGACTAGATGGGCCTTTGGCCTGATCTACCAGGGCTCTTCTTACGTTCTCATCAATCAATCAATCAATCAATCAATCAATCAATCAATCAACCAACCAACCAACCAACCAACCAACCAACCAACCAACCAACATGTAATCATATACACCGCTTTTCAACACGAAGTTCACAAAGCGGTTTACAGGCAAATAGTAATAATAATAAAGTTAAATGGCTCCCTGTCCCAAAGGGCTCACAATCTAAAAAGAAAAAAAGGCAGACCACCAACAACAGCTACTAGAAAGACTGCGCAGGGGTGAAGAGGGACAATTACTCTCCCCCTGCTAAATATAAGAGGAACACCACTGGAAAAAGTGCCTCTTGCCCAGTTAGCAGGGGTGACTGGTATGAGCTCTTATGTTCTTATGTGCTCCCACAAACAGTAACTTATAGAGCAAAGCTACTCTCAGTCAAGTTTTTTCAGAAGCACCATGAAATGGCCTCCTGAATGCCACACTTATCCCAAGCAGATCATTCCAGCGCTGTGTATATGTTTAAACACTCAACCACATCCAGCTGATTAAAATGTTAAGGCTCCTTCTATATAAAGCCTTCTACTAACTGGGAGGGTAGAGGAAACCGTGGGTGACGTTCAGGTCTGGCTTGTAGTCGGAACAGTTTTGGCTCTGAGCGACAGGGATTCTAACATCAGTCCACAGACAGTCTGGAGCAGTGGGAGGAAGAGGAGGTGCATCGTCCATCTGGAAGGAAAGAAGGTAAAAAGAACGAGAGGAAGAATATTACACCCACGGTCGTGGCTAACCTAAAGTTTTGTGACTTCCTAGCAGAGCTTTCATTGATTCTTTCTTTTCCTATTTTTGTAATGAATCATGACAGTGCTAAAAATAGATACTGATGTGGGTTCATTCTTCTTCTCCAGACTGTTTATTCTTAGTTCTTCAGAAATTTGATAATGCATGGGGAAAGAGATGGAGAAAGAAGAAGAAGCAGGCAGGGCCCAAGGTAAAGTTGTAGGAGCTGCAGTCTGGATAACATATGCAATATATTTGCCCCCTGTCTGTAACAGGCAAATGAAGATGTGTGGCTCGCACTTGAGCTTCATAAAGATTACCTACTGGTCCAGACAACTAAACATGGTTTGTTGGGTTGAGAATATGGTTTAAAAGTAAGCCCACGTACACACTCTTTCTTCCCCAATCCCCTCCAACTTTGGAGCTCCAAGTAACATTTTGTTAAACCACATTTTCATCTGATCCCAGAACTGCTGGGTTTAACTGTGGTTTACAAACCATAATGTGAAGCCAGAGTTGAATCTTGGTTTCACATTCTGGTTTAATATTGTTTTGTCTACTTGGCTAAACTGCAGAATTGTGGTTTACCAAACCACAGTTTCCCCATTCAAAGAGAAGAAGGTGGGGAAGGAGGCAGTGCACAAGCTCCTGAATTGATAAGATCTCTTTCATGACAAAACAAACTATGAATTGTTTTCTGGCCATTGTTGCAATAAATTGATGCATTCTTTCCTCGAGGATGAATACAAAACATATACATAAAAAGCAGTGGAGCATGCAGGTGATGAAAGTACAACATAACCACCACTACTGAACCACAACCAAAATGGGGAGGGGCGGGCAGGCCTGTTGTTACTGGAGGGTGTCACTTCACAGCAGTGAAGGCAGGGGCAGACCTGGCTAACAGAGTCTCATGTGTGCTGATGACAGTGACCCAAGCCAGACATTGTTAGTAACTCCACATATGAGCTTAGCAGCATACAGTTTGATGTGGCATCAGAACCATTTTCTCTCTTCCTCCACCTCCCTACTCAACAACATTGTCCAAACAGTGCTTTCAGCATCCTCCCTGACTATACATAGCCAGAAGTGAACTCAGGTTATGAGATCAGTGCAAAGAAGTACAATTCTGTCAATGACAATGCAGCGATGCCCCTGTACAATTTCTAATGCTCCTGTTTCTCACTGCTTGCCTTGCACTTTTCACGTGATTCAGTTTTATTTTTCTATTTTATACTGGTATGGGTTTTTTGGGGTCATGCAGTTATTTTACTTACTCTAAGGCAGTGTTATTCAAACTGTGGATTGGGACCCACTTGGTGGGTCATGACTTGATGCCAGTTGGATCCTGAAAGCTGAAAGCAGCCATCTTGGAAACTGCAGACCTTACTCTTGCTATATTCTTCTTGTGAGTGTAAACAGTTTGGATTTTCAACTGAGGTTTTTTTAAATATTTTTTTTAGTTCAGTACTTTTACATCATATTTTACGTCATATTACATTCTACTCTTGCTTTCTATCAAGAATGTCTCATAGTTGTGCAATTGCTTAAGTCCAAGAATGCCAGTTTGCATTCTAGGAGTGTCATTTGATTACGTCACACTGACAGCACTTCCTGCTTGATGATGTCATTTCCGGCTTTGACATTACTTCCAGGTTAATGACATCACTTCCGGTGGGTCACAACACGAGTGCCATTCTAAAAAGTGGGTCCTGGTCTCAAAAGTTTGAAAACCACTGCTCTAAGGCATTCGAAAACCTTTACACCTGTAATCTGGGCTCAATGCATATTTTTCAAGGTTTCATTTTTTTACACTGCATGTCAAAGTTATCCTATGTTACATGTAGAAATTCTTCTGAATATCTGGATGAGCCAGGTATAACCATCTCCTCAGCACTGCTGTTGTGCATCTTCCCATGAAAGGCCTCAGATGAAATTAACAGAGACTGTTTAGGAGCTACACTTTGTGGCTTGCATCCTTGCTCAATAGGCTGGCATAAAAACTAGTGTTGACAGCAGAGGTTTCCAGCAAGGACACAAACAGTAGTGAATTTTTTAATCATTCTTTCTTTAATTTGCACCATAGTTGTTTTTCAAGGTCTAACTAGACAGTGTGAGAAATATAGACTGGCAGGCTGAGCATTCCCTGTCTCTTCCCACCTCTTCCTCATGGCATTGGGAAACATAATGTGTTGCTTGATGTCATTGCTCTGTGCATTTCCCGGCCTTCCTCAGGCAGCAGCCGGTGACGGGAGGCAGGCCAGCGGGCCAGTAGCAGATCAGTACAGCATGTCCAACTCAGAGGAAAAGTACAGTCATGCCTTCAGTAACAAGAACTCAGCTAGTTGGTAATCAATGTGTCAAGAGGCATAATTTATTTTGTGGGACTTTTGTGCATTTTGCGGGACTTTTTAACTATAGCGTTTGGAAGCCATCGCTTTGCTTTGCCAAGTCATCTCTCAGCCACTTCCAGATTTTGTTTTTGTTTTCTGAAGAAAATAGTATGGATGAATAAGCCATTTAAAAAAAAAAAAAGGAAACAGGAAAGATCCCTCAAACTCAGTGAACCAGAGAGGTTAACTGTATTCAGTCCAGAAGCTGAACTAAAACCTGAAAGCCTTTCTACTGTGCTTATAATGCACTTCCACGGGTAGGGCCTAAGTTCAAACGCTCCCCTCATGAACTGCATTTTATGCCAGACTCAGGGTCAGTTTATGAATACGTGTTAACCCCTTCATGGATGTAAGAACCAAGCACATTACTGAACGGACCATCACGGAAACAACCCTTACAGATAGAATTTCATACTGCACAATGCCGCAACAAATGCCACCATTTTCAATGGAGTTCAGTGTCAAGTCATGAAATGGTGGCAACTCTAATGCTTTCAAATTAGTAATTAAGGGGGACATATCAGTGGTGGGATTCAGGGGGGTTTGCCCAGGTTCTATAGAACCGGTTGTTAAATGGCCAGGCCCCGCCCACTCGCTTACCTCGGCTGGCTTCTGGGTTTTTTTTGCTCCGGCTATGATGTCATAGAACCGGTTGTTAATTTATTTGAATCCCACCACTGGGACATATACATGTTGTAGATGGGACGTGGTGGCACAGTGGGTTAAACTGCTGCTGCTGGGCCTTCCGACTGGAAAGTTGGGAGTTCAAGACTGCGCGACGGAGTGAGCTCCCATTGCTTCTCCCAGCTCCTGCCAACCTAGCAGTTCGAAAGCACCTAAATACAAGTAGATAAATAGGGACCACTTCGGTGGGAAGGTAACAGCGTTCCGTGCGCTACGGCGTAGAGTCATGCCAGCCACATGACCATGGAAGCTTGTCCTTGGACAAAACGCCGACTCTACAGGCTTTGAAACGGAGATGAGCACCGCCCCCTACAGTCGGTCACGACTAGACCATTCAGTCATGGGGAAACCTTTACCTTCTATACATGTTGTAAGCCGTATTTTAGCAGCTGCTAAACCTAGAGGTCTTGTAAAAAAGCAGGCTGTGCACCCATAACTGTGCCTATGGCTACATGAAGGAATCTCTGGAACATTTGGAGCCCTGTTCATGTGCTCTTGGGTGTATGTCTTCCCTGCATCATATCACCCTTCAGTTTAATACAGGGACATGCAGTCAGGGGAGACAGGGTTGCCTTCCCTGTCCTGTCACCTCTTCCTCCCTTGTGATTGTGCATTCGCCACCCAGCTTCCGAGTGGTTGTGTGATGCTGAGATGCTGCTGCCGCAAGCTGTAGTCTCTTAGAACAATGGTTCCCAAACTGTGGGTCAGGACCCACCAGTGGGTTGCGAGCCAATTTCAGGTGGGTCGGGAAGCACCTAGAGCACAGGGGTGTGTGGTTGTTTTGCTTGTCTCAAGGTTGTAAACAGGCTTTTTTTCTTTCTTTCTGATTCACATTGCAATTGGAAAATGACTGAGAAATGGCCCAACTTATGGCTGCATTCTCAGGAAAGCAGCAGGCTCTAGCGTCACAATGATGGCACTTCCAGCCATGACATCACTTCCTGTGGGCCCCAGACAGATTGCCATCCTAAAAAGTGGGTCCCGTGCTAAAACGTTGGAGAACCGCTGTCTTCGAGAGACTCTCCGAGACTGTCCGAGTCTCTCCAAGAAATTACAACTTGCAGCAATGACATCTCTACTGTGCTCCAGGCTCCCCATTGTTTTCCTCGGATCTGTGACTGCTAAATAGCAGGCGCAGAGCTGAGGAGGCCATGTGGCCTGAATCAGGACTGTGTGGTCTGGGGACAGAGGCTTGGATACAGCCTACCAGCCACATTCCATCTCTGCTCACTCCCCCGGGCCAGTATGCCCATCAGCCTGCCCACTCCCTGCCCAGTTCCTCACGCCTGCCATCCCTCCTCCCAGAACCACCCTTGCTCCAGCCGCGTTCAGCTGGTGTAAGGGCGGTGCAGCACAGTGTGGCCTTGTGCCAGTGCCCTTGGGCCGACGCCACTGCTAGCATTGGCCCAAGAATACTAGTGCCAACACGGGGCAGATGAACGAAGGGATAGTGAGCACGTGAATATGTGCGAAGGGTGGCTGCCAACAAGACTTGGACCCAAGGGCCTCCATTGCACAACTGTGCACATTGCACAATATAAGCTGTTAGGCCCTTGCCATAAAACTAGAAGTGCGCGTAATTGCGCAACGTGGCCCAATATTGCAGGGGGCTGTAATTTTATTTATGAATATCAGACATGGGCCTGTGAAACATGATGAAGCCACAATGGGGGAAGAAAGGTGCCTGCAACTATCCCACCGTAGTTGTTATCCCAACTGTGTCCCCTCTTCAATTTTTGTTGGGGGGAAAACAAACAAACCTTTTCTATTGAAAACCAATTGAAGCTAAAAATAAGTCACCAGGGACCACAACTGGGATAAAAATGCAGTGGATTTCCCGTGTTTTGTGGGTCCCGCCACTTGTTATTTCTAAATAAAATTCCTCCTCATCAGGCTACATTGCACATTTAGTATGATCTAGTACTAGCATGTCTAGTAGAATAAACTACAGGCTAACTTAAAGATTCTGCACCACAATGAAGTTAACAGTACAGAAGTTACAGTGGAAAAAGAAGCCTGAAAAAAATGTGTGGGAGGAGTGGGGTTGATTTAATGCAACCAAATCCTTCCTCTCCAGGAGATGAGTGTTTTTCCTTCTAAATGTTTCCCGAACATTCAGAGGCAAAATCTTAGGTTTTCCTCTTCATCATCGCTGAATGTCTCAGGAAATCTGGCTGCTGTCTCTGGTGTTAGGTCTCTGACGCATGTTAAAATGTTGGTGGCAAACTTTTATAATACAAGAGGCTTGTTCAGATTATTGCTGGTCTTATGAAATAAAATTATATTTTTTTACTGGGGAGGTTCACTATTGTTCCTATGCTTACAGCTCGATTCCATAGTTTCTTAAAGCCATAGAAGGGTTTGTGTTATTAATAGGGTTGACCCTGGTGTGCTTGATTTTTCTGCTGTAAATAGCAGCCATGAAGTGAAGTGATAGGCAACATGATGAGAGCAAATGGTCAAAGCCCCATCTCGTCCATGCTGCGGTCCCCATCTGGATCAGGAGCCCTATACAACTTGCTATTTGCAGAAGAAAAGAAAAGCACATCAGAGCCAATCATGTTATGCTCATCCATGCCATAAACCCATGAATTGGAGATTTGTTTGGTCCTGCCCAGGAGCACCAACTCCCTTCCCTTTGGAAGGGTTGGCTGCCAGCTGAGAACATAAGAACTTAAGAAGAGCCCCACTGGATCAGGCCAAAGGCCCATCTAGCTTCCTGCATCTCACAGCGGCCCACCAGATGCCTCAGGGAACACACAAGACAAGTAAATACATGCATCTCATTGCTTTGCCACTTCCCTGCATCCAGCACTCTGAGGTAGCCTACCTCTAAAATAAGGAGGTTATACTAGCCATCATGGCCTGTAGCCTGCGATGGACCTTTCCTCCAAAAATCTGTCCAGTCCCCTTTTAAAGGCATCTAGGCCAAATGCCATCACCACCTCCTGTGGCAAGGAGTTCCACAGATTAATTTCCTGCTGGGTAAAAAAATATTTTCTTTTTCCTTTTTCCAAGGTGATGGCATTGGGCCTAGATGCCTTTAAAAGGGGATTGGATAAATTTATGGAGGAAAACTCCATTACAGGTTACAAGCTATGATGGTATGTCCAGTCTGAGATTAGCTGGTTGCTCATTATGAGGGCCGGATAGGAATTTTTTTCTGTCATCCAAATTGGCCAATTATGGATGGCAGTTTTTTTTTTGCCTACCCCAGACTGGCGAGGGAGGGATGGGTGTTCAGTAGGTTACATGATTTACACTGTGCTTAATAAAGTTAAACCCCAACCTCAGTCTGGTGTCTTCCTTGGGGGTGGTGCAAGGGTAATAGTCTACTTTAAAATGCCAGATGCAGGGGAGTGGCAGCAGGACACAAGTATCTGGTTGTCTTGCCTGCTCCCTGAGGCATCTGGTGGGCCACAGTGAGATACAGGAAGCTGGACTAGATGGGCATTTGGCCTGATCCAGCAAGGCTTTTTCTTACGTTCTTATGTTCCTGGGAGCAGGGGCTGAGCTTGAAGGGTTTAAGTTACATGCGTCCTGCTTAGTGCCTCTTGCGTACCGATTGCATGTCGTGCTCTGATCAGTACAAAACAGTCCAAACATTAATAGCCTTACACTACGAAGACCGTATTGGTCTTTATCATCCTGGTTTACTGGGCACAAGGCTTTCTAAACAAGCAAGTTTTATAGCCCTTCTAAAAAACCAAGAGTAGTCAACTGATTTTTATCTGAGAAGTTGTTCTATAGGCTTGTACTGACTTTATAAATCTACTTCTGTTGTGTAGTTACTTAGCAAAACAGGGTTAAGAAATGTGGAAAACTAACCAGCATAAAACACACGTACAGTTTGCATTTCTGGGTCTAGGAATTCTCAACTGACTTTCCCCCTTGTCTTGTCTTTCTTCTACTTTCATCCTGGGGTGCATAAAGCAAGTTTATAGCTATCGAACGATTTAAATGCTATCAAAGGCAGAAGGAATAACACTGAGAGGGAGGAATAGAGTTCTGGAACCCTCCCTATAGCAGGAGCAGTGATCTCATTAGAACATTGCTCAGGTACTGCTTTGACAAAAAGCATCAGACTCAGCAAGTGGTGAACTGCAAAATTTGCCTAGAGTCAGGTTCATGTCTAGGCCAGCATTTCTCAAACTGTGGGTCGCACGCCACTGATGGGTCACAAGCCCATGTATGGAGGGTCATGACCCTGTGTGTTGTGGGCAGTGATGTCATTCAGGGGGAACGGACCAGAACAGGCGTTCCGGATCCTAACGGGCTCCATGGCTGGTTCCGGGTTCCCGACAAGCGCCAATCAAAAGTGAGTTCCTGTTCCTAAATCATTTGAATGACATCACTGGTTGTGGGCCAAGTGCGATGCTCCAAATAGTGCCAAAATGCTTATTTGGAGGCCCAGAGGCCTCTTCCAGGTCGTGCAGGCCAATCTACTCTATTTGCCTCTGCAGGCCTCAGAATGGCCTGGGGTTTCTAGATGTGCTCATATGTAGGGTTACCTTATAACCATTATATCGTTCCTGTTGGTATCTGATAATAATACTCATATATAATACATAGCCTTGGCCTTAGAAAAGCACTCCGGAGAATATACTATGCCCGATGAATGTCTTAATCGGAAGCAGAGGTCTCATTTCATTACTCCCAGCAGAAAATCTTCCTTTTCAAGACAGTGCTTCTCCAATTCCAACAGCCATCATTTTCATTCAAAAACCTGCTATTACTCACTGGTCAACATAAGGACAGAGACAACCAAAACACTGAGTTCCTCAGCAGCCAGCTTAGCAAAATGAGAGTGAGCAAGACATTTTTTTTCCATTGACCTGCCTGGACCAAGCTGCCTTCCTTCTCAAAAACACTGTCAGTCAGCAGCCACTCCGTATGGGATAAAAGGAGAAAGAGAATCTCTTAGGGCAGTGATTTGTCTTGCTTTCCTGATGGAGTCTACTTCCCTTTTATTCTACCTTCCTTTCCTCCCCAATGTGTTGTGTCTTCCTTTTTACACTGCAAACCAAAGTGCAGGGTCTGTATCATAACAGCACCATTTTTTGAAGCTTCTTCTCAAAGGAAGAATCATCTATTTTGTTACAGTCTGATCTAGATTCATCATTGAGAATTCACCCAAGTGAAGCCACCCGGTTTTCTATGACTCTTCCATGAGTGGTGTTGTTTTGGACTGTATTCCTGCTGCAGCCTCCAGAGAGTGAGACAACGGATTCTTTATGCTGTGGAACTGCTTCCCCGTCTACCCACTGACTGACGTCAGAAAAGCTCCCTCCACAATAAAATTACTCTCTTGGACTATAAACAGCCCTTGAAGATGCTATCAGACACTAAAAGCAAAGGAATAGCACATTTCTTTTGCCTAGATTTGAGAGTATGGCACAGTGAATGAAAACTGTGAAATATAAGACAAATGGGGAAAAAATATGTGAAAAATAAGACAAAAAAACAGTTAAGAAATAGTTTATTTCAACATCTTCCCTAGCATAATATAAGGTACACTGACACATTAGTTCTTGTGCTAGTAGGGTGAGTTTGTAGCAGGAAGAAGCCCTTGGAAACACTATGCCCCAAAATGATCGTAATCAATTGGAATTGGACTGAGAACAGAAGCAGCGTTCAGGGGGTCAAACAAAACAGAAGCCTTTGAAGAGCCTGCAAACAAAGCCAGAAGGCAACAAGCCCTCCCCTGCTATTGCCCACTTGCAGCCATTGGGATTCAATGGTTGACAGTCCCTGAAAACAAAGCTCCCATTTAGTTATCATGATGCTAACAGCTGTTGAAAGTATATCATCCAGGAATCTACTGCCAGTCAATGGTATTGCACATCCAAAAAACTGTTTGCCATCTGACAAAGTAGCTTCCTAGTGTCTGATGTTTTCAGTCCTTCACTCCCAGTTGCCTCGCCTACTACTATGGATGCAAAAGTGAAGGTTGGACTGACTGCACTCAGGCTCCCTGGCATTGTATATTTCTTGGCCAAGGTCCTCCCCCTGCTGGCAGAAAAGGAAAATGCATGGGACACAGCTGCATGATATCCTGCGGCCCAGGCAATTCCCCACCCCCGGGGACTGTGTACGAGATTTACACTTTTCTTTACCAGTCACATACTGTAATGCATGAAGTGAGGCTCAGGGAATCTTCCCTGCAGTGATATCTAGGAATCCAAAAGGACAGCACCTGGCATGATAGTGGATTGCTTACTGGACTTCAAACAGATCCTGGGTCAAATCATCAGCTGGCTGTGAAGCCACTGGACTGTCATCCATGATGGTTATGTGCAACCTCCTGGTTTTAGAAGCAGGCTACCTCAGAATGCCAGGTGCAAGGGAGTGGCAACAGGATGCACGTATCTAGCTGTGTGCTCCCTGAGGCATCTGATAGGCCACTGTTGGATACAGGAAGCTGCTTTAGATGGCCTTTGGCCTGGCAGGGCTCTTCTTATGTTCACTAGGGGTTGACTTTTGTTAGGGAGGGTATCCTGTCTAGTAGCATAAAAGCTGTGGAATTGTTTTTGGCACATCAAAGTACATACATGGCTGGTACACAGTGTGACGTTCAGCAAGTCACCAGTTATGTAGGCCTGTTTTGTAACACATCATGCCTTACGGTAGTTTTAGTATTTTACAGTCTTGTAAAAATGCTGACACAATGTAAAGAATTGCACCACATAAATGTAAAACTGCCAGAGCAATCCTATATGTGTCTACTCACAAGTAAGTCTCATTATTGTCACTGGGGCTTCCTCCCACCAAACAGTACATAGGACTGCAGCCTGCACCTTATACAATGTTCAAGAATAATTCTATTGTTGGTTGTTCCTACAATGCTCTTTTTCTGTACCACCTTCCATTCTGCTACAAAAGGTCAATATACCTGAAAACTTACTGTTTTGTTGACTGTGTATGAACTCCATAGTGGCATCCAGATGTCCTTGCTGTATCCACTTACATACTTGCTCTGGTGAAGTAGGTAATAGGTATTCTGCTTCTGAAGAACTTTGGGTCTACCGTACAGCAAATTTGAAGCCTCCGCTTCCCGTTCTAGAATACAAACAATAATTATGGAGCCCTGCCTTTGTATGTTCATTTTGGAAAGAAAAAAAATGAACTGAACTGGAAAATATCTAGGTCTGCTGGAACTGAATAAATTCTTACCAACGGTATTATGAAATACAGACATGCCCTGGTATCCGCTGGGGTTCGGTTCTGGACCCCACCATGGATACCTGAAACCATGGATACTGGGGATGCCTTTTTAAAGATAAGGGAACATCAGTGGTTTTGCTGCAACAAGGGAAAAAAAGAAAAGATTTGTTTAATGTTCCCCTATCTTCTTAAAAGGTGTCCCAGTATCCAAGGTATCCATGGATAACTGAAACTGTGGATACCAAATCAGTGGATACCAGGGCATGCCTGTATACCTGTTTATGAAGGAGCTTTATTTTTTTTAAATACATTGCAAAGAGAAAGACAATTACATAAAAGTTATATATACAATGCAAAAGGTAGGGCTTGGTTTTTAAATTTATTTTTGCCATTATAACTAGGGCATATCCACACCAGAACTTCCTCTGCTGTAGTTCAACATTTAAGAGTATGTTGAACTGAACTGAAAGGGTAAGAAACAATGTCAGTGTAGGGGGAAATAGTGCAATCATATGATGCAATGCAGGTACATGATTGCCTCAATTTCTCTTTAGCTGGGTGGCAAATTAGCAGGACCTCCATATAAAGTTGTGTTCCTTGCAGGGATTGGCCTAACGAGCCTAACGAGTGCACGTCTTGAATGAGCACTCAAGAGCTGTTAAAATCTCCAGAATGGATACTTTACAACACTACTGAGTGAAGTCTTTGCACTGAATTGTACTCTCCATTATGACCAAGGATAAAATAAACTAAAAATAAAGATGGCGTCCAGGGTGTGTTGGAAGCAGGAGGGAACCATGACTTATGTTTGGACCACTCTTGGAGTCAGAGAGGCCAGCACGCAGATGTGCGGCATCCTCCCTGACTTCGAGAGTGGTCCAAATGTGCTTTACGGTGGCCCTTATGACAGCCAAACTTTGCTGGCCTAACTGTGCCAGCCTAACTCCAGGTTAGGATTGCGCCCTCAGAAATGATAAAAATGTACCATTGGCTCTTCTACCAGTTCCCTCCTGCTTCCAACACACCCTGGACACCATCCTAACTCCAGGTTAGGATTGTGCCCTGAGAGACTCTGCCCCCCTCTGCACCAGGGCTCTAACGCTTGGCCTTTTAGAATACTACTCTGCAGATTATTTCCACAGAATCTATTTCCACAGATGACAGGCTAAATTTGAATACAAGCCTAGGAAGAATCCGGACTTTTCTAACTTCAAAGTACTTCCAATTTGATTCACAATAAATCTACAATAAAAGCTTTGTTAACTGATCCTCCTTCCTTTCTCACAAGGGGCTTCTAGGAACAGTGTTGCTACTTCCTAAATAGGGCCCTTGTGAGGAAGGAAATGGATAGTCTCCATTCCTAGAGGAGACTTTCCATTTCCTTCCTCACAAGGGACATATTCCTCATGAGGAAAAAAGGATGATGAGGAAGCACAGCAGAGGAAGCCATGTTTGATAAGCAGCAATCCTGTCTGATAAGCTATGTTGAGCAGAGGCAGATCTAAGGGAGGGCAGAGCTCTAAGTTTTGCCAGAAGCCTGGAGTGGAAAAGAAGCCATCTTGCAGTGGAAATCACTCCTCTCCTGCACCGTTTTAGTCAATCCTCACAGGGAAAAGCAACATCTTGGCGTTGCTTACTGCCTACAGCAGCAAGGGAGAGGAGGGATTTACATGACAGGGTAAGGCTTCTTGCAACACTTAGAGCTTTGCCCTCCCTGTAGATCCGCCTCTGATGTTGAGTATGTCCAGTCTGAGATTAGTTGGTCGTCATCAGTAGGGTTACCAGATACGAACTGGGACAGAGTGCCTATACCTTTAACCATTGTATAGAAGAGGGAGTTTTGGCAGGTGAAGCTTTTGAAACCCTTCCATGATGGACTGGGTAGGAATTTTTTCTGACATCTGAATTGGACACGAATGGCAGTTTTTTTGCCTACCCCAGACAGGCAAAGGAGGGATGGTATGTTCAGTAGGTTTCTGAGAGGATAAATAGGCCACCTCAGAATGCCAGGGGCAGGGGAGAGGCAGCGAGATGCAAGAATCTGGTTGTCTTCTGTGCTCCCTGAAGCATCTAGTGGGCCACTGTGAGATACAGGAAGCTGGACTAGATGGGCCCTTATCCTGATTCAGCAGGGCTCTTCTTATGTTCTTATGTAAAAACAGTACAGAGTTAAAAATGTTTTTTTTAAAAAACCCAGCAATATCCCTGAATTGATGTGGTAGAACCAGGGATTATCCAACAAAAATGATTAGTTGGAAATTTAGTAGGGAAAAAAGGAGGCCCTTCACACAGCTTCTCATTAGACTGTGAAATTCATTGACACAAGACATGGTGATGGCTATTAACTTGGATGGCTTTAAAAGAGGATTGGATCAATTAATGGATTACAGGTCATGACTGGCAATGGTTATCAGACTTGATGGCTATACACTACAGCAGCAAATATACCCCTGAATATAAATTGCAGGTAAGCAAGGCAGAAGTAAGCCTTTCTCTCCCGCTTGTGTTCTTCCCAGAGAGAACTGGTGGGCCACCAAGGGGAAGAAGATGCTGGACTAGATGGACTTTTAGCCTGATCCAGCAGGGCTTTTTATATGTTCACAAATATTTATCACTGTTTAGAACTGAGTTCTTTATACAATGGATAATCT
>JAJKFI010000050.1:2270107-2282421 GCA_029204185.1 Lerista edwardsae | reverse complement strand
TCTCTCTCTCTCTCTCTCTCTCTCTCTCTCTCTCTGTGTGTGTGTGTGTGTGTGTGTGTGTGTGCGTGTGTAGATAGAGATACATACAGAGGTATAATTTCCTATACTCACTTGCTTCATCACTGAGATTTAACCTTTGAATCACAGTTTCTATTTGTGTGGTCTGCAACAAACGAAAAGAACGATCAGGCATAATTAGTGTTACATATTAATTCTTCACTTCTCTGCAAAGTGCCATGGGCAGAGCTGACTGGTTTCTAGTTTCCTTCAGAAAAGGGATCACCAGAGGCTTAGAGTGTCTTTGTAATATCTGCTGTATTTGCTAGCATGCATACTGAGCATTGAATGGCAGTGGAGAGCACAGCATTCCTTTCAGGCAATCCACAGGCCATGTCCATTTTACAGGATTTCTATCGTCATCAGTGCTTTCGCTCTGAGAGCGCAATCCTAACTTGAAGTTAGGCCGGCACACTTAGGCCAGGAAAGTTTGGCTTGCACAAGGAACACCATAAAGTATGTTTGGACCACTCTTGGAGTCAGAGGCCAGCACACAGACGTGCACCATCCTCCCTGACTCTGAGAGTGGTCCAATTGCACTTTACGATGGCCCTTGTGCTGGCCAAACTTTGTTAGCCTAACTGTGCCAACCTAACTCCAGGTTAGGATTGAACTCTCAGTTCTTTCCCACCCTTAGTTTTCATTCCTGCCTCTGACTTTCCCTGGTTCTGATCAAACCAAGTCTCTTTTCTCACAGAAAGAAAACACTCTACCTGCCACTAGCTGTTCTCTAACTACTTGAGGAAAGGAGAAGGAGAAGGCATCATGCATCAGGTCCAACTACCAGCTTTATCTGCTTTCTAGGGGAGAATCCTATTAAAAGAGACATCCTGAACTATTAGGGAGTAGCTAGACATCCCTTCATTCTGGGGTCTGTGATCATTAACAAGAATCAAATGGCCTTTTGATTTATTAGTCTAAGCAATGGCTGGCCAGCATTGATACATGCTAGCACAGTGGTTCTCAAACGTTTTAGCACCGGGACCCACTTTTTAAAACTACCATCTGTCCAGGACCCACCAGAAATTATGTTATGGCCGGAACTGGTATCATTGTGACATCTAAGCCTGCTGCCTTCCTGAGAATAGGGCAATAAGTTGGATTATTTCTCAGCCATTTTCCAATAGGAAAGTGAATCAGAAAGAAAAAAGCACAAACAACCACACAGCCCTCCACCTTTCCAGCATCCCATCTTCCCATATTTTCAATCTGGCTGCTCTAGGTGCTTCGTGACCCACCTGAATTGGCTCACGACTCACAGTTTGGGAACCAGTGTGCTAGCATGTTAAAACAGACTATGATTGAATTGCTGAATGTCAGGACTTACCGAGTTGCAAGCACATCCTGAGGGATCTTGAGATGAAGAGGCTCTAAAAGAGATTGGAGAAGGAGAGGACACTTCTGTGGCAGGTGATGGATTATAGAAAGGAGCCCTCAGAAGGTGGTTCAAGCTGCCATGTGTTCCATTGTTTGGTGCTGGTTTAATCTGAAGGAGATCTGTTCATGGGAGAAAGTAACTGTTTTCACCTGTTTTAAACATGCAGAATTTCCCTAGAGTAGGTTGTATGGAAGGCTTCATTTGAGCCAGCACTCTGATCTGTTAATGCAAATTTGCCAATGAATCACACAGTATCAGCATTTCCTGCTAAAGAACTCCCAACCCTACATTAACATCTGACAAGACCCTGCTACTCTTATGAGGGTTTCTTTATTACTTGATACATGGACTCAATTTCTACTTGGTGTGGTTTGGTAGCTACTTCCCCTCACCCCGCTATAGTATAAGAAAGTATGCTGGCATCACTTTACCTTCGGGGCAACTGTGTGGTAGAAATTAGCAGTGCCTTTAAAAATTCCCGCAACTTATGCCATCTCAAGCCTCATTTTAGATGACTAGCTCAGACCTGCGTATGCACAGGAGTGCATCTATCCTATGTGAATGAGAGTCTGTCACCCTGGAAGATCAGTCCTTTCTCCTCTTTTATCATGTGAAAGATAACATTATATTTGTAAATGGGGTGAAGGACCAGGGATTTTAAGATTAGGTGGCTTGGCTTCCAGGTAGTTTTGTGGCTCGATACCTTTCTTTTCTAAATTAAGCATAAACCTCCTATGCAATAATGTATCAAAAGTGTTATTGTTTGCTTGAACAGTACCCAAACCCAGTTATCCTGACTTCCTGATTATCCAAATTTATTTGTGTACCACTATTCCGCAGAAATTGACTCGGATGGGGAAAGCTAGTTTGACAAAACAGATTGACTACCCCCACCACTTAGCTATTAGGGCCATCAGTGGCAAACAAGGCTTTTGAAGGCAGAACTTCAGATCCAGTCTGCACATCTTTAGAGAATTACTTTTTTCTTTCCTTGACAGTGGTCAGTGAAATCCCATGCACGTTTCCCATGTCTAGAAGGTTGCCCAATGGCTCTATTTACAACCACAGCACTATCCTTAGTTGCAATTGCAGACAGCATTCTCATACTGCAGTGCCCCTACCACAGAAGAGGGTCGCAGCCAGTGGTGGGATTCAGGGGGTTCGCCCAGGTTCTATAGAACCGGTTGTTAAATGGCCGGGCCCCGCCCACTCGCTTACCTCGGCTGGCTTCGGGTTTTTTTTGGCACCAGCTATGACAACATAGAACTGGTTGTTAATTTATTTGAATCCCACCACTGGTCGCAGTGCTAGAGCAATTGTGTACACTCCATTATATGCAGGAGGTCTGGTCAAGCGGGTAGAGCCACCATTAAGCTTGAAGATAAGATCCGAAGGTTGCTAGTTCGACAACATCGTGAGCAGCGAGACCCTGAGAACACGACTGATAATAAGCTCTGAGCTGAGCTATCTCCAGCTGCCTGTGAGAGAGGAGTTGTGCTGGGCCAGCCGTTCCTTTGGCAAGAGCAAAGAAGCTGCCTATCAGTCTTTTATCAGTCTGCGTGGAGGTAACCATGCAGCCAACAAAGAAAGACCAGACTGTGAAAGTTCCATCCGAATGTAGCTGTTCTTGAAAGATTAGAACCTCTTTGCTATTTGTAAAAACCCCTTGGGGTTTAGAAAAAAGCCTGCCTATGTGAATTACCTTGAATTAAAGTCAAAGAAGCAATCCAATGACCAAGAAAATTATTATTATTATGTTGCCTTATGTCAATAATTTGCATAAAACCCTTAATCAGGGGAGTATTGGGGGTAGGGTGGGGACAGAATTAGAATTAGAATTAGAATACCTTTATTGGCATATCAAGACACTATACAACTTAGGTACCTGTCATATGAAAGAGACAAAGCCCAACCATAGGTTCAAAGTCGCAGGTGAAGGACTCTTAAAATTATTATAGTAAACAAAGTATGAAATGGAGTGAGCAATATTGCCCAGACAGTACATGACTAAAACTCTGACGACCTTAACAGTAATAGACACATTCAGTCAATAAAATTAATTAAGGTTAGCCCGTGCATATTCTCTGGCCACATTACATTTTACAATATCACAAAGAAAAGAAGCAAGGCACTTTAACATATCCAAATCAGTCAGCATAAAAAGGGATTTAAAATTGCCTTCATCCATGTGATCTAATTTGGGCTGAGACATATTGGCGAGGAAAGTCTTACGGGCCGCAGTGTGAAAGGGGCAATGGAAAAATATATGAGGTAGCGACTCTACTACCTTCAGCTGACAAGGGCATATTCTATCCTTATAAGGGATGCTGTTATATCGGCCCAACAGTACCGCCGATGGAATTACATTACACCTTGCTAATGAAAGTGCTCTCCTTTCATCTGGGTTGGTCAATAAGATAATATAATCAGGTATTCTCCCTACCATAACTGGAAGATTCCAGTATAGGGGTGAAGAAGTACATTTTGCCGCACTCAACAGAGTTTGAGCTTGTACATCAAGTATTCTCTGTTTGACCATATTAAATGCTGTTGAGAAAGGGACAGAGCCTAATAAGTCGAGGTCTAAGCCGAGCTGTCTGATCTTCTCAAGCCATGTGCCCTCCGGAGGGCAAGAGTCTATCTTAAAGTGGTACAGCAAACTATTTTGAGTATTGTTAAAATACAGTCTTAGCCAATATCTGCATGTCCTGAGCCAGGCTAATGTTTCAAGCATAAGTTGTCCAGATTCAAGGCAAAGGGAAGCATATGGGACACATCTAGGTAAGGCCAAGATTTTCCTCAGGAACACCGATTGAATTGATTCCATAGAATTATTGAAACCCTTTATCCAGATGGGAATGCCGTACAAAACTTGGGCAATGGATTTGGCTTTAAATATTTTGAGGGCTGCTGGAATTAAACGGCCACCTTTGTTAAAGAAAAATCTAAGTATTGCCAAAGACGAAATTTTTGCAATTGATTGTACCATTTGACGATGGCTGGACCAAGAATAATTAGAGGAGAATAACAAACCCAGATATTTAAAGGTTCTGACCTGTTCGATATCATGGCCATTAAAAGACCACTTATAGATTTTCCGGGACTTAGAGAAGACCACTTAATCTACTCTTTCCAATAAGAAGGCTCTATACATCTACTTCCTGCAGAGTTAGATACTCCTGGGATGGTCTACTTACCGAAGAATTCCATACCAACAAAGGAGTCAAACAGGGCTACCCACTTGCCCCTACTCTCTTCAATCTTTTCCTGAATGATCTGGCTCCGGTTTTATCTGCGGTAGAGGGTCATACTCCAAACCTCGGAACCTGTAAAGTTCCAATCCTACTCTATGCAGATGATGCGGTCATCATTTCGCGTTCACGCTTAGGTCTCAAAAGGTTGATTAATAAATGTCTGGAATATTTGGATTTAAATAAGTTGCAGTTAAATTTTCAGAAGTCCAAGATAATGGTCTTCTCTAAGTCCCGGGTGGGGACAGAGTTGTTTTCTACAAAATGTAGCAATGTTTGTGAGTATAATACACAATAAACTCACCACACATTAAGTTGTAAATTTCAATGTTTTCAAAAGCGTTAACCTCAGTTTTTTCTTTAAATCCTGGGCCATGTGCCAAGAAGATGGCCTGAAAAATCATAATGAAAATAGTTACTCAAAGCTTTTCCATTTTTCTCATTAAAAATAATTTATTTTAATGTGTTTTGATTACGTAGATTTTTGTTTGTGATTTTAAATAAAGTCAATTCAGCAACATTTTCACTTAGGACATTTGTGAAGAAAACTATTGGTTATTATGGATATGGGATATTATTATGGATTTGAGAATTAGGTCTATAAAAAAAGAACCAGGTATACAGCATCTCACAGCCCAATCCTAAGTAAGGTCGACTTGGTAAGGCGAACGTAACAGGGCTGTATCCTAAAGCCCATTAGGAGACAGCAGCAGCAATGTGCAGGACAAGGGGAGGTTTTCCCCTTGCACCTGCGTAAGCCCAGGTCACCCCTATGGGCCTGCTCGGATCTGTGCCTGCTGTTTTGCAGGCGCAGAGGAACGTGGACAGGACCAAGCCGAATCGGGGCTGCCCTGACCGGGGACAGGCTTTAGGATTTGGCACTATGGCCGTCCTGCGCCACCACCCCTGTCGCCACCCACTGCGCCACCCAGTTACACCCCCGGCACGCCCTCGTGGAGGCCCTGTGCCAACCGAGCACTGCTGACGCTTGATTGGCACAAGGCCGGCACTGCTGATGGTTGTGTTGGCACCCAAGAGTTGGTACTGTTGCTTGCACTGGTCCAATGCCATAGCGCCAACGCAGACATGCTTGACAGTACGTTTGCGACAGCATTCGACTGGCGCAAGAGCGTAGCGCTAGTGTAACGGGGTAAAGGATTGCGCTCTCAATGGTTCTCAAACTTTTTAGCACCAGGACCCACGTTTTGGAATGATAATCTGTTATGGACCCAGAGGAAGTGATGTCATAGCCAGATGTGCTGTCATTGTGACGCAAGAGCCTGCTGCTTTCCTGAGAATGCAGCAAGAAATTGGGTTATTTCTCCTCCATTTTCCAGTAGGAAAGTGAATCAGAGAGGAAAAAAAGCTGATTTACAACCTTAACATAAGCAAAATAACCACACAGCGCTCCCCCTTTCTAGCATCTCCACATTTTCAGTTATGGCTGTTCTAGGTGCTACACAACCCACTGAAGTTGGCTTACGACCCACCTAGTGGGTCCTGATCCACAGTTTGAGAAACTCTGTAGTATCTAAAATATCCAACAGCTTATTTGGGATCCATATGCAAGAGCCTTTATGTAATATAGATTCTAATCATTTAACATCAGCTCTCATCCCTTTTTCCTACAGAGTCCTCTCACAACTCACCAATACCATAGTTTGTTTCTGCATCTGCTCACACTCCCATTAATGACACACGTAGTGGTTGTTACAACAGGCAAGGCGAGCATAAGAGAAAATCTTACTACAGGACATGAGAAGTGCTTTGGGGGATTGCTTCAAAAGGATACATTTTATATACACTCAATGTCTTTATATGCAACCTCACTTATCTGTGACGGGTAGAATTGCTACCTTCCTTATTATCTGTGCCTCTGACCTCGTTAACCACTATGCGGAGACTTTCCAAAAGCTGCAGGGGCCTTCAGAATGGAACCTGCGACCAGCACTGATCCCTTTCAAATGGCTGGCAGAAGCATACGCTGGCGACGTTTAAGGAGTCCATGCTGGTTGCAGGTGCCATTCTGAAGATCACTGCAGCCTCTGGAAGTGCAGCACTCAGAGCTCTTTTGTCACATCCTACTGCACTCTGCTGGCTTCCTGAGGGTCTCTGCTGGATTCTTCTGATGGCCGATAAGGTACCCCTTTCACCTAACCACATCGATCCCATAGATCAATGATTTGTTATCTGCAAATTCGCTATCTGCGAGGATTTCCAGAAACCTAACCCTGGTGGATAATGAGGATTGACTGTGTATTTTTTCCTAATTAAAATTCTACTTACCTCCATACTTCTGAATTCATTGTCATAGCCATGGTTACCACCACCACAAAATGTATAACTTCTACTCCTAAAAACGGACAAGTTCTGAATTAACAAATAACACTCTCATCAATCTTATCCAATTTTCGAATCGTACCCAGATTTGCAGCACCAATGCAGCTGTGCCAATGGGTTGAGCACTGCATCCTGCATCCTCCACCGCTGCATCCTCCTAGGTGATGGAGGAGCAATCACAGTGCTTCCCTGACCTCAGAGCTGCATTGCAGTTGCATCAGCACTGGAAAGTTGGATAGGATGGGAGACCTTAGTCTCAAACTAAATGTGACCCTGCATGTGCAATATGCCCCTGGTGTGTGTTTGGTTTGGTTGTTAAATAGTGCATGGGAAGGAAATAGACAAGTTTATGGTAGAGGGCCTTTAGGACTTTGCCCCACAATCCTTCCGGTCTTGATCATATCCCCAAACACCGTTTTATTGGGAGGAACCTTTCATTGAAGGATAATGAAAGGTTCCCCATCCCCAATTAAAACATGCTGCAATTGAAACAATGGCAGAAAAAAGTTTTAAAGCTCTGCTATGTGCCGCTGCAGTTTCACCTGTTGATTCACAATTTAACAGCAATACCCCAAAGGGGCACATTGTATGTTCAGGGTTACATACCGTTTGACCCTTAGAAAATGCATTCACTTGAAAGTTTCCTTCAACCCGGTCTATGAACACGATCATATTTCCTCCCTCTCTTTGATTCCAAAAAGAATATTCCAAAAAGTTATCAGGAGAGAGAAAAAATCTAGAATTCATACATAATTATTGTGGTTCATCACATAATTTTGTTATTTCATCTACTGTTTGGAACGTTATGTGGTGATAGAAATCTGACATCAGTTCTTTGTAGTCTGTTTACAATTCTGTGTAGTCTATTAGGCTTGGACAGGTCCTCTAAGGAGAGGAAGCTTATCAGGGGGTACAAAAAAATGTGGGCTCCTTTTAGGGTACAAAGTTTCTTTGGGGCCCTATCCCTTCATTGGATCATAATTTCTATGAATTACAATATATAAAACTACGTAGGTTTACATAGTGAATGTGAATGTTGGGCTTCACACTATATAGAAAGCGAGTAATGAGTATTGCTGCTGATCCTCTACACCCTAGTCATAATTTGTTTGATCCTCTTCCTTCTGGTCGTCGATATAGGATTCCGTATACCAAAACATCTAGACACAAAAATAGTTTCTATCCTAGCGCCATTACATTGCTGAATTTATAATCACATTGAGGTGTCTTTGGTGTATATATTGAGGCAGTGTTTTATTTTTAATAACGCCCTTTCTTGTTTCTGCATTTATTCATGTATGTGTAGTATTATGTATGTATGTATGTAGCTGGAAGCCAAATCAAATTCCGAGTGTGGTTTTCATACTTGGCCAATAAAATTATTCTATTCTATTCTATTCTATTCTATATATGCAAATATTTTCTGAGATCCCTCCTTTGGCTCTCAGGTCCCCTACATGACTCCAGACCCAGGTACAATTTACCCCCTGAACCCCCCTCTATCTTTCCCATCAAAAATTCCCCAAGACCACTGTGTGTTCTTTTTTATGTAAACTGTTACATATTTGTGTTTGGAATTGATTGGAAAGTCAACAAAATAATAAAAAAAATTATAGCCTTGATGGTTTGTTGCCTTTTGATGGGCAAAGTATGCCACCGAAAGTAATCTAGCTCTGACCATATGTTTACTCTCAGTACCATACCTCACAGCGAGCCACTGCCGATCCACCATAAGATGAACTTTGTCAATACGAATGTTGTTAACATAATGGAATCGCTTTGGTAAATTTGGGGTCAGGTAAGGTTTGAAGTGTTGATCTGGCTTTCGGCACTGTAAATAATAACATGAAAGGAGGAGATTTGAATAGCACAGAACACAAAGATCAATAGCGATAAGATGCAAATAGCTCACAGACCCTCAGTTGTCTATGAAATAACTTCCCATCACAGATTAAGGGCCAAATCCTATCCAATTTTCCAGCCCTGATGTAGCCATCCCAATGAGGTGTGTGCTGCATTCTGTGGTGGTGGGGAAGTCAAGGAGGCATCCTCAAAAGATAACATTTGTTTGGAAAGCTGGATTGCATTGGGCCCTAAATTGTTGCTCCTGTATAAACCTACCAGCGAGGATATCTGCTTTCTTGCATGAAATGAGATACAGATGATCATGGCTTCCTCACTTGGGGGCAAAAATTGCAATACATATTGAGGAAGGAGCATTTATGGCTAGCCCATAAGCTGCTTCTCCATGCTATGCACCATAGGTGGGGAGAGTCTTCCCAGGACTCTGGCACTTTCCCTTTTATCTGAGAATGAACATTAGTTAAAGATGGCAACTGTGCTCGTTTCCTAGCAGAAAGCACAGTTGGTCAACTATGTTTTCTACATCACAATAAGATGCCAATTTAGTGGGGGGGGGAGCCAATGCTTTGTCACTGAAACCCAAGCAGCTGAACAAGACTGAGCCTGCTGCCCATTGAATTGTGCTTATATGCCACAACGGATCTTGACAGGATCAGTACTACAGTCAAGGCCTTTGAACAACACAATAAAAGGTACTACACACTTTGGGAACAAGCTTGTGCCAGCAACTAGCTGTATTTATTGATCACACATTCATCCTTTCTCTCCTCTAAGGAGCTCAAGATAGTCAACCTGTGGTTTTCCCTCAATTTAGCCGAACAACGGTAGTTGTTTTAAAACAATATCTGTTTTAAAGGACATCTATCTGATAGATGAAATGCATAACATGGATTAAATATATAAAATTTCACTCTCCAGGCAACATACATGTTCTGTTCGGATCCTGAATTGATTTTGCCCTTGACCTATTAGAAACAAGCTTGGGAACAACCTGTGTGATTGGCTCCACCTACATGGTGATGGGCCTTTAAATGTTATGGAAGCAACACAGGATGAATCTATGGATAAGTAAATGCTGTGCTGCTGTTGTAATGTCTAATGGCCATATAGATCTCCATGAGAATGCAATTCAGTCATTAAGTATACACCTGCCACCCCCTTCCTGTGAGAGGCTGTCTGTCCAGAAAGTAGTGAATATATACAACATACTTCTTCCTGATCTTCAATAAAATAGAGGCTATATGAAACAAAACTCTCAAGGAAAATAGTATGAACTTGCTGCAGAAATTAGATACTACTATTACAGCTAGCAGGGAAAAGAGATAAGCACATTTACTTACTGTGAGGTTTTTAACAATTCCTTCAGAATCAACTGTTGGGAAGAAAATAACATTATTTTGATGATAGGCTCAAGAATCCATGTAATTTTTCTACTTCTTAGGAACCCATTCTCACATTTTGCTCCAAATCTATATCAACCCCTTGCCTGCTCCTTGTTCTGCAAATCTCACCTCCTTTCTATCAGAAATCTGGATGATTGTGCTTGTTGCTTATGGTTGCATACTGATCAGGAGCAGTAAACTCCCATCAAATCTCTGAACTGATCGCATCTCCTTCCTCCTTTGTGTAAAATGGATATTTCATGTGGCATAATCCATAAGGGTTTCTTCTATATTGCTTCCATAATGCAACTGATAACAATGCCATAAACACAAGTGGTCCAAACAGTTTTTGAACAAGTTCGATGGATTGTTGCCAAATGTGTTGCATCAGCTTATGATGCATCAGCTTATGGTGACATGGCAGTCAAGTGAGAAGTCAAATAAACAATAACCTACTTTCATTTGTAGAGATACAGCTAGATTGTGCTCCAATACAAAACCATGTATAGAAACAAGCTTGGGAACCACCTGTGTGATTGGCTACACTGCCAAGATGTCACTAAGGCGTTTATTGTATATGAGGCCTAAATGCAAGTTTAGACACAGGTTTTGAGTCAATTGTGTCACAGATGAATTTGTGAAAGCAAGACAGGATGTAAGTATGCTGGAATAAATCAACACAAATGCATACTGTTATTTTCTGAGGGCAAGGGAAGCCAAAGCTAACTGGAAAGAGTCAATGATCAAAATCCCATGAGGAATGTTGGAATGATCAAAATAAATTCATTTTTGTCATTTCCTCAATTCAGGTGAGAAATCCTAAACTCAGCTGTGTATTCTCAATATGGATATAGGAATCCTTAAGCGTAAGGCTGTCATTCACCCAGTCTAGAGGACATAAAAGTCCAAATTACAGCATATATCAGACTTTTGAGGAATTGCTTCATATAGCAGAAGGTGTTAAGACTCAGCTAGCTAAAACAAGAAGCTCCATTCCCAAATCCATTGATGCTCTGAGCCAATAACTGAATGTGGTGGCAAGAGCTTCCATGTACCCACAGATCAGTTCCAGCCATAAAGGCTGCCCCATTCATTTTTATGACAAAAAAAAAAAAAAAAAGACTGTTCACATAAGGCCTTGTGTAAGACCCATGGGGCTCTAGCTTGGGCTACAGACTGCAATCATATGTGTGATTACTCAGAAGTAAGTCCCACAGTGTTCAGTGGGGCTTTACTCCCAGGTAAGGATATAGAACAATGGTTCCCAAACTGTGAGCTGTAGTTCCCCGGGGAACTGCGGAATGGCCCAGTACATCAAGGGAATACATTTGGGAACGTTACAGTGCCAGCTTATGTTTGGGAACCACTGGTGTAGTATAGGACTGCCACCTCAGTCTATTTCTCATCTCAGCTGCTTCTAGATAAGCAACACTGGTCCAACCTTACATGTATAAAAATCCTGTGGAATATTTCTTGCCCGGATACGAGGCGCTGGTCCATCATACATAAAAAAATTAATTTTATCGAAATAATCAGTCATATATTCCATCTGGTTACAGAAGGTCTTATCCATTCCTAAAAAAAAGAGACAAGAAAATACTAAATACCTTCACAAATATTCATTCTGAAAGATCAAAGCCCTTTACTGAGAGACAAAAGAACAAAACAATAATACCGTGATCAGACAGAACAATGAGATTGACACACTTGTGCAGGTTTCTTTGTTTTAGGCCTTCCATTAACATTCCCAGAGTCCGATCTGCCAACTGTAAGGCGCTAACAGTCTAAACAGAAGGAGAGAAGGTGTCATTTGGCATTTTCCCCTTCATGTGGAATTCAATACGCCATGTAAGTATATAAGAACGTAAAATATGCAGAATAAAGCAGAAAACAAATAATTCTTTTCATTGAATCATGAGTTGGAAGGGACCCAAAAAGTAATCTAGTCCAACCCCCTTCCTGTAGCAGGAAATCCTCTTAGTAGTCCAGTTCCTTACCAGCGCACTTACCATATCAAATCAAAAGAATTCAAACGAAAGCCCT
>JAJKFI010000050.1:2245298-2269707 GCA_029204185.1 Lerista edwardsae | reverse complement strand
AGGGCTTTCGTTTGAATTCTTTTGATTTGATATGGTAAGTGCGCTGGACTATAGAGCCTACAGACCAGAAATCCAAGGACGGCTGTTTCCTCTTAGAAATCCTCCAGCCTGCAGACCAGATCCAAGGACAGCTGTTTCCCTCTGCCTAATGACCTGCGCTTACCGTTCTGCCTGGAGCGTTGGGAAAGCCGTAACTACATCCCCCCCCCAGTGTCACCGCGGCCAACCACTTCCTGGTTCTGTTGCCCCAGCAGGCTGTGCACATGGTGTCCTGGGCAGGCACTGCCGGCTGTGGTGACACTTGGGGGCTGTAATCATGGCTTTCCCAATGCTCCCCCAGTGGAACAAAAAGTGCCGATTGCGCTGGGGAGCCTTTTCAGGGCTGTAGCGGTCTCCACTTTGGAGACCACAGTCTTAGAGCATCTGTTCTTGCTTTTTATGGCTCCAGGGTTTGAAAAAAGAATTTTGGAATTGGAATTCTATTCTGTAGATAAATCAATTAATACACATATATTTCATGAAAGCACAAAATGTGTATCAGCGCAAAAAGCACAAATTCTATCATCGGCTTTCTTTAATATTATACAACTCCTTTAATATTAATATTTATATTAATCCTCTTACAAGGCATACTGAAATATATACTGCCTTCATTTCCAGATAATCACTGCTTTCAAGTATCTTTTTGGAGACAGGAAAAATCACCATGATTATTACATTTTATGTAATTAGTTAATGGTTTACTGAAGTACACAATCATGATGTTTTTGACATTTGGTTGTCTGCCTTCCCCCACCCCAATTGTCTTTTTCCTTATGTTTTAGGCAGTAGAAAGATGCACAAATTCCTTCTTGGCCAATGCTCAAATGAATCGCAAGGTGCTCCACATAAAATTCATGCTGAATAGTTAGTGTGCTCCGACCCTGTAATGTATATGAATTCTCCATGTTCATGATCATGCCAGAACCAACTGTAATAAGGACAGAAAAATGTTTGAAGAATATTATATACATGGTTTTCCCACACTCATTAGGCTGGGGCAAATGTTACCCATAACTATGATTTCTATTTGGGAGGTGGACTGAGATCATGCTTTCCCTCGTCCAATCATTCCTCTTGCATATGCAAATTCCTATACACTCACTACTCTTATAGTTAATCATACACATGTTTTCTTAAAAATAAATTCCACTGTATTCAATAAGAATTACTCCTAGGTAAGTATGCATGGTGACATAGGACGTTGTGGTGCAGCGGGTTAATTCGCTGTTGCTGGGCTTTCCAACCAGAAGGTTGGGAGTTCAAGACTGTGTGACGGAGTGAGCTCCCGTCGCTTGTCCCAGCTCCTGCCAACCTAGCAGTTCGAAAGCACATTAAAAAAATGCAAGTAGATAAATAGGGACCACTTTGGTGGGAAGGTAACGGCGTTCCGTGTGCTACGGCATAGAGTCATGCTGTCCACATGACCACAGAAGCTCGTCCTCGGACAAAACGCCGGCTTTGAAACGGAGATGAGCACCGCCCCCTACAGTCAGTCACGACTAGACCATCCAATCGTGATGAAACCTTTACCTTTTTAAGTATGCATAGGATTGCAGCCGTAACCATCGTTTGTTATTATATGTCCACAAATAGAATTACGGTTAAAGATAGAGAGATGGGTATGAATTTGAAGAAGAGAAAGGATGGGCTGTGAGGAGGGAGTGTACAATCCCACAGCTGCTTTTAATTCTTAAAACCATAGTAAGGGGCTACATGCATACCAACTCAAATTGCATCTCAAAGCCTTTAGGGCAGTGGTTTTCAAACTCCCCCAGAGTTTGAAAAGCACTGTAAGTGCTTACGGGGGCAGGGAATGAACCAATGCAATCCCCAGGATCGTGTCACTGCTGGCAAGACAATGGGGCTGGGGTTACCCACTCCAGCATTCATGGGGGTTGGGGAGCCCCGCGGACCCCTCTGCATGGCTCCCCGTGAATCCAGAAACTGAAAAAAAGATCGCAACTCACTTCTGGGTTGCAATTGTGATATTTTTTTTTCAGTTTCTGGATGCACAGGAAGCCCTGCAGAGGGGGGTCCATGGAGCTCCCTGACCCGCACAGACACTGGGGCCGTAAGTGGTAAGCCCCATTATCTTGCCAGCCCTATTATCTTGCCAGCAGTGATGCAATCCTGGGGATTGCATTCCTGCCTTCTCTCTGCCCCTGCCCCTGAAAGGTAAAGGGGCAGAGGCTTTCAGGCTGAGGCATCACAATGCCCCAGTTTGAAAACCTCTGCTTTAGGGGCTTTCAAAACTATTATTTGTATCCTGATAATAGAAAGTAAATCTTGATTAAATATACTGAAATCAGTTAGACATGTTAGTTACAGCACAATTCTATGCATGTCTACTCAGAAGTATGTCCAATCAATTTCCATGGGACTTACTTCCAGGTAAGTGTGAATAGGATTTATATTTATGTAAGCCTTGGGATTTATTTCAATGGTAATTGGTCAGGATCAGTTTTGAAGAAAGTGAATTCTGATCAAATACCACTGAAATCAACTAACTAACGTGTCTTACTGATTTCGGTATGCTTACCCAGAATTCACCTTCTTTGGATAAGAACTTAAGAGTTTTTCATGCAAAATAAAAGGACAACTGTTGCAGGGGATCCTGGTAGACTTTACAAGGTAGCACTTCTATTACAGGGTAATGGCACTTATCTAGCCTCAGAGGCATCACTAGGATTTGCATCACCTGGTGCAAGAGCTTATTGCATCACCTCCATGACGGACCACTTCCTGTACCAGATTGTACAGAATAAATGACAATATCATATGCGCAGCCAAAATGCAATAGCAACACTAGGGTTGGTGTAACCCCATTAACTTTATTTATTTTACTATATGACAGTATAGATCACTCAACGAATCAGTAATCAACCAAAAAAACAAACAATGGCCAACTTGATGACACACAACTGAATAAGCATTCTAGTATCTCCAACACAAGGAAATGAGAGCTGACTCAGTTCCCTGCTGTGTCTTAATAACACTTCACTGGCTCTTGGAATAATGTCAGTGCTGAGTTAAGGAAATCCACTTTCTCTTATATAAGGCAGTTGTGTTTCCTTTTCTAGTTTTTGGGCTATAATGTTTGATAGAATACAGATATTTCAGTTTGTTTCACTGCATTCTGCATTAAATTACCCATCAAATGATGTATAACATGATGCTATTATTCGAAAATACCAAATTTGCACAATTTTGGCCAGCAGTGGTGTCTTTCTGCCCCCCCCACCCAAGTGCATCACCTGGTGTGATTTGTATTCCCTACACACCCTAGTGATGCCAATGCCTAGTTTTCAGATCCATCTTTCAAACACAATATATGGGAACTTAGCTAAAGAAGTTAAAAAAAAACAAAAAACAAAGCTTACTTGACCACTAAGTGGTCCATATGAGTGTCCAGTTGTATCAGGTTCCTCAATGTACAATGTATAGAAATCTGGCCTAGAGTTCAAAAGAAAAGTGCATTGTGACTGCTTGAAAATGAATCCTTCTCAGCCTCCCCACAAATTATGCTGCAAAATGGCATAGCTGCAGTTGTATTTCAAGTTCCCTCTCTGTTACTACAACTGATCCAAGATCTAGTTATCATTGCAACCAGTATTTCCCAACACCTGCAATCAACAATGCAGAGCAAGAGCAAATAACACACAACATGACATCACCATACGCCAGAGAGAGAACGAGAAATTCAACATGGGGCTGCTCTTAGCAGCAGCAGTCCCCCATTTCTCAGTGTATTTCCACCCTTAGTATATTTGAAAACAATAAAGGAAGTCAAGATAACAGATCATAAAGACTGGACACTTGATATGAAGAGACAGGAAAGAGGGGTAGAAAATAGAGGGCTAACATATTTTCAATCTTCATTACCTCTCAGATTTAGGAAGATCAAGCCAATGCAGTAATTGTGTAACTCTTGCCTCATATACAATTGATCTACAAGAAATAATAATATTTAAGCATTAGTATGATATTGTTTTAAAACAAATCCTAGCAAATCAACATCTCTAGAATTAATTAGTAGTAGGTTCAGCATTTCTGGGTCAAAGAGGATAGGAAATATTTCAGTTAATTTAAGGAAATAATATATAAAATTTACACTGTTTACATGGTTACTTACTAATAATGCAATATTACATATTTCTGCAACTCCCACCCAGATACTGAAAAGATGATTCCAAAATCTGCACATCAAATGGTCAGAGTGTGTGTGCATGTACTGCATATGTGTTTGTGCAGATTTGGTTGCTCTTTCGTCAGCTGAAAGGGCAATGGGAACATGCTGGCTACCCATGCCCCCCACTGCCAATGTGAATCATAGTCATGCTGCCTTCACAAAACCATCAGCAACAAACAAAGCAGTTGATTGAAATCAAAAGAAGAATACAGGGAAAAACACACACAGAGGTGTTGACAGAAGCAGAGCTGCAATCAATATTAAGAGAGGTCAGAGAAGCCAAGCTGAAAGAAGGAGAGGTCTTCAACAGCTGCCAGAATATTGGCAAGGGGGATGGGTGCCAGTTCTGCTTCATAAGGGAGGAGGACACCACTGAGAAGGCCCTCCTGTGTGAGTCTATCAGTTGTGACTCAGGTGGTAATGGGATGCAAGAGAACCTCTTCAGATGATTTTAGTGGAGGGGACTGATTCACCTTTGCTATGTAAATTGCTTTGAGAACGTTTTTATTGAAAAGCAGTATCTGCATATTTTAATATTGTTTTTAATAATAACATGAACATGTACGTGGCCCAGCAAATGTTCTTTTGTTGTTGTTTACTTCAACTTACTTGTTGTACAACATGTACATGTTAGGAAACGTGCCATTGATTTCTACATCAGATCCAGGCCAAAAGTAGGTGCCGGCTTTCAAACCTTGATACATTGCCGTGTGCCAAACCTGCAAGAAGGTACATACAACAAATAAAGATATGCATCTTGGAGCGCAACTCTAATCTGGAGTTATAGCGGTACGGTTAGGCCAGCAAAGTTTGGCAGGCACAAGGGCCACCATGAGGCACGTTTGGACTACTCTTGGTGTCAGTGTAGGTAGGACGACGCACGTCTGTCTGCTGGCCTCTCTGACTCCAAAAGTGGTCCAAACATACTTTATGGTGTCCCTTGTGCCAGCCACACTTTGCTGGCCTAACTGTGCTGGCCTAACTCCAGGTTAGGATTGGGCCCTTAGTAGGACAAATCCATAGGATCTTCTCTGTACCCCAAACTCTACTGATGGAATGGTCTGTTTGTCAAACTCAAACTAGACTACAAGACACTTGTAGTGCAAATACTGTACCACTGTTATCATTTTACTGGGCAGGATCTTTGCGGGGCCCGACTACAAAATCATTCTTCAACTATGTTATATTTGTGTGGGGCTCTTTCTTCATTTGGTATTCTTTTTACCAAATGTTCTGTAAGCGTAGAACCCCATCTTCTACAATAAGATTTCAGAGTTTGGAAATAACTCATAGATTAAAATTGAATCAATGAAAAATAAAACTTCCCTTCTCTGTCCCCACAAAGATATTTATTATATTTATATCCTTTTTTCCCCCATGGAATACAAGGGAGCATGCAGGGAGCTTCTCCTACAGTGACCAAACTCAGACCACTTTAGCATCACCAAATTGACTGCATCATGTGCCTTCAAACCAAACTCTGAGTGTAGTAGGAATCCAAGATCAATACATTAGAACAGGTCATATATCTTTTTCATGTAGGCTTTATAAGCTGTAAACCTGTATGCTATCATGTTTTCAAAATGGACTGATTTGGAGGCTATAAATGGCATTATAGACATTAAAGAAGACGTACGGGCTGTCCACTCCACCAGGCAGGGTTTGACTTGGTACTTGAAGAAAGTGAGAAGTTCTGGTTTAAATTAACATCATACATATTGTTGTCAATGATGCCATGCGTTTCTGGATACAAGCCCTAAAACACACACACATTGAGTTAAAACACTAAATATGCATTCTAAGATAACTGAACCTGCCAAATAATCCTCAATGCCAGCCTGGGTTGCATCAACAGATGTTAATGATACTGAAAACAAGAAAAGTTATATATTTCAATGCTCTTTTCAATAAATTAGAACAAGATTTTTTTAATCTATGTCCCTTTTTAACTTGTTACTATCATTTTGCCAAGAGAGTTTAACTAGGGCCGCAATCGTAACCTCTCGGTAGGGACTTGTGCCGGCCTACTTTCAGTGTGCCGGCCACTTTCAGTGTCAGGGAGGCCAGTGCACAGACCTGCACTGGCCTTCTTGCACCGTGTCCAGAGGCAGGTAAGGCTGGCCTAGGGAGACGGGTGTGGGATGTAGGGAGGGCCAGGTGAAGGTAGAACAGGGAGGGGGAAAGGCAGGGGATGGGTGGGCCATGGGCAGACCAACCTGGGAAGGGAGGAGAAACCACGTCCAGCGCTTAAGGCCAGATCCTAACCCCAGACCCGGCGGCCAGGCCCCAACTTGGGCTGCTCAGATTTGCACCACCAATTTTGGTGGAACAGATCGAAGTAGCTCCATTCAGGCTGCTGCTGCATTACCCAGGGGAGGGGGAATAGATTCCCCTTGTCCCAGGTTGTGGCACAGCCAGTCCCAGCCCTGTGCTGGATATGGGGGAAGCCGGCTCTTCTCTGTATTCCAGCATGGGGTTAGGATTGCGTTCTAGATTATCCTAATCATGGCGACTTAATAAGAGATCTTCCCTACTGAGTTCAGTACAACCAGCACCCTAGCAAGTTTAGAAGTTTAAGATTACAACCTAACGCAACAATCCTTACATTCTTTCCTGGGGGAAAGCACCCAATGACCAGAATGGAACCCCCACAAAAGGAGGGCATTTATGCTAGCTAGGTTTAACATCTTTCTGTCTGCCGTCCAAGCCGGTAGATACCAAAATATTCCTCTGGTCTGCAGGACTTGCAATTTCTGTTCTCTTGAACCGGATATGGTAGGCCATATTTTATGTCACTGCCCCGCTCACCAATCCCTTCGTAACACCTACCTTGCCCCATTGTTGTCCACCTTTTCTGGCTCACCTGCCGAATGTTTATGCTTCCTGCTGGAGGATAGCGTTGTGGGTATTACTGATTCGGTAGCTAACTACTTGTATGCAGTTATTGGGAAAACAACCGAGCATGATCTCCTTTTTCGCTAAGAATCCCCCACATTATTTTCCCCTTTGTTATATATTTCTTTTATTTTTTTTTCTAATGCCAGTAAAGGTTTTTGACTCGACCAGAATGGAACTTATTTCTGCATAGACATGTATAGGGTTATGATGTCCATTTTCTTATTTAGTATTAAGCATTTTAATTCTACTTAAAGTTTTTTTTTTATTCTTTCTGGATTAGATTTTATAGAATTTTTACTAGTTGTTTTAATTATTTGTTAGCTGCCTACAAATATTACACAAGAAAGGCGGGATATAAATGTTTTGTGAGTAAAAAAAAAAAAGGAAGTATTTCTTCCATCATTTAAAATCTGTCATTTAAAATCACAGCAACCATAAATATCAAAGCAACTATGTGGATACATAGGCTAAACTACTTACAGTAACTATGGTATAGTGGTTCGTGAAGGTTTTAGTTGGATAAGCAGCCCTCATGTACTTTGAATGTGTCCCACATGTTTCTGCAATAGAACAAGCTTGGTGATAATAACCAGGATATAATTCTGTTAAAAAATGAAGCACGTAAATCACCTGCAAACATCACTATAGCAGATCACCAGAAATGCTTGAAGAAAAAAAAAAACTCAGAATGGCTGAAACACAGGCAGAGTATAATGACGGGGTTCCTTCTTGATATACAGCCACAAGACTCCTTTACAGCTCTCCACCCTGCACTAGAGTTGGGATTAATTAACTCAGGGCGCACCGCATTGGCGCAGGGCTGTTGCAAACATGCTGTAAACCATGTGCACGCAGCCCAACATGTGCAGGGAGCAGCACCAGCCACGCTGCAGAGGCTGCCCAGTAAGTTGTCCCCACACTGGCCAGGTTCGGCCAGCACAGGGGCTCTGGAGAGTGGGAGGAATACAGGAGGAAGGATGGGTAGGCAGAATGGAGTGAGACGAGGGCAGAGGGAGGGCAGTCCTGCAGGCAGCGCTGCCTAAGGAGGAGTCAGGAGCTGGCCATTAGACCAAATACTAACCCCCGTCCCCGGGCCATGTGCCCCCCCCCCGAGCTGCTCTGGGGCCCCCCTCTGAGCTGCTATTTAGCAGGCACATGTCTGAGAAGCCCCACAAGGCTCCCTGGCTTAAGAGGCTCCCTGGGTAAGAGGACAAATGTCTCCTTGCCTGCAATGAACTCCAGCCGCCTCCTACCCTGTATAGGGTGCAGCACAGGCCAGTCAGCCTGCCTGCTCCTGTGCAGTTTAGGATTGCACTGCCCGAGCATTCTAATTACAGGCCTGGATCAAGCAATGACTAAGGGCACAATCCTAAATGTATATAGCTCAACATTTCTAACCAAATATGCTACAAATACAGTTTTTTGCCATGGTGTTGACTTTATTTCTGTTATGTCTACAGAAACAAAGCAAACACATACTGAGCTGAAGGGTAAACTCATCAGTCCTATGCTATGAAGTAAAATGCCACAGCTTGAAATCTGCCCACTTCCAAGGATAAACAACCACATCTGGCTCAATATACTACATCTGTAAATGACAGTCAACTTGCTGTTTTCAATTATTTTGTGTTGTTTTTATTGTATTTTAAGGCTTGTTATAAACTGCCTTATGAGGTTTGTAGTCTAAAAGACGGAGTTTTATTAAAAAAAATAAACACTGCTGTTGTCTAGCTATTCAGTTAGTTTTTTTCTTTACATTGTGTTATTTTATTTTTGTACTGTGTTATGTACTGTTTTTTTCTCTATACTGTGATATGAGACCAGGGCCTGCTGGAGGCATTCCATTGAGGCCCCCACCTTCCCTGCAGGGCCCCCCCCCCTCACCAAGAAGAGCACTTGTGGTGCCACGCACAAAGTGTGGCACCTGGAAATAATAATAATAATATCATCACCAGTATTTATATATCACCTTTCTGGTCACTGAATTTCTCCTCTGACTTTAATGAAGGCGGTTTGCATGGGCAGGCTTTTTTCAACCCCATAGAAGGGTTGTTACAATCACAAGTTCTATCTTTCAAGAACGCTACAGTCCAGGTGGTCTCCTTCACAGTCTGGCATCTTTCTGGATGCTCACTCCCATGCATGGCTTGACAGGCACCTCCACTCTCACTGGTCCCAGCTGCTGCAGCAGGTGATATGCTCACTGTGCTTATCCGGGGGGGGGGGGGCGGCAAGTAGTTAATGGTGACATGATGATGTCACTACCAACTGCTTCCAGGAGGCCCAATTTGGGCTGTTTAGAGGCAGAGGCAGGTGGGTGGGCACAAGGTAAAGCTATTCTGCTCGCCCCACTGACCCAGAGCCCATAGAGGTCCCAGCTGCTGCAGCAGGTGATATGCTCACTGTGCTTATCCAGGGGCCCCCAAAGCACGGGGCCCAATGTGATGACAAAAGTCACTCTGGCATAAGGCTGGCCCTGTATGAGACACCAGTATTAGTTTGCCAGTGACTCTTAAGCCCCCAAGGAAAGAGAACTCCAATCAACTGTACAGTCACATGCAGAACATGGCAAAAGGAAATATCATTTCCTTCATACACCTGGTGTATGCATGGACTTCAGCTTGCCTGCTCGCTTACTTGTTTACTTACTCAGCTTTGCAACATTTGGCAATAGAGAACTCCATGTTTCCAAGTATTCCGCCCGAAAGCCATCCATTGAAAAAAGAATGAGTGGTGACCGATCAAATCTGAAAGTCAGTGAAATATGGTCATTATTTTATGATTCAGAAGGCTGAGTCATTTCCTGAAAAATATTGGTTATGTTCCTGTGAAAACCCAGAGCAGAAGTCCCAAAAATCAGTTTGGAATATACTGAAACTGTTTGTATTTTGAGTCACAGAGAAATGGAAAAGGACGATCGCCAAAGAAAATCCACATTTCTTCTTATGCTAAAGTCACTTCAGAAAGACAGGAAAAAGAGGCTTCTCTATAAGCCTGCTCATCTCTCAAAGAAAAGGAAAGACACTGAACTGAAACTGTTTTGGCTTCTATGGGATGGAAGTAGCAGTCTGTGTGTTTAGTATGGGATTATCATGCCCTGTTCATTCACTCTTTTTTTTTTTCTGTCACACATCATTGGCTTCACCTGCTGTTCACTTTTATTTCCTTGAACTTACATTTTCACACATAGGGCACAATCTTCACCAACTTTCTAGCATTGACATAGCTGTGCCAATGGCTTATTTGTTTATTCCCTTACCTCAGAGCTACACTGCCCCTACCTTCATGCTGGAATGTTGGCCAGGACTGTGCCCTTACTAACTTCTTTGAGAACAGTGGAACAAGTATGTAATGTATGGATGATTGTCGGTTCTGTCTGTAGATAGCTACTATTTGGGCTTTTTTTTTAAAGGTATGTGTCCAGATAAAAGAGACGACAACAGAGACTGGGGTGGTAAAAGAAGGAGGGACAATTGACTTTGTCCCCAAGCATGAGATGTCCCCTCTTATGGGGGACATGAGAGTTTTGCAATCCCAAGTATGGCTGCAAATTTTGGAAAAAAAATGACTAGCTAGAAGTACGAGAAGCCCACCAGGAAATAATCGAGGACTCAGTTCCCTTTTGTCTTCTAATAACTTTGGCAGTTCAAGGTTTACAAATGATCTTGAATGTGACGAAATGTACTCTAAGGTTTGGGCTAACTAATCCAACACAGTGGGTGGACCTTGATTTGATTAGAAACTAGGCATTAAAGTTCAGGTGTACAGCTTACAAAATCATCCAACATTTCTGAGCCCCTCAGTTCAATGTGGAATGCCAAATTTGCTCCCAAGATTCTGTTCTGTTCTATTTCCCTCCCTCCCCACCTCTCTTACAAACAGTAGTTAAATCATAAATGGTGAGTCAGAAATATACAAGCAATATCCCAACATTAGGTCGATACATATAACACCTATCTTTTCAGAACTCATAAACTAATTTAAACACCGTTTATACTAACTGGTTTACACCACACTAACAGGGTGGTTCAGGGGGCAATAGTGCATCCATTAAAAATGCATATGTATACACATTTAACATTCAAACGTCATCATTTTTCTTTGCATGTTTATTAATGCGGAGTTCCTCCTCCTCAGCCCTCCTTTTTGACTGCTCACAATGAGCATTCTGTTGTGCTCAGCCTGATTTTTGGGAGAGGACAATTGCTTTACATAAAGAATGTAAATGCCTTTTTACATAAAGAAGGTCCCAAATAAGGTCCCAAGTTCGACCCCCACACATTTCCGTCAGATTCTCAACTGATACTACTGATACTGAGCAAGATAGACTCAGCATAAGATGTTCCCAACAGTACTTGTACCGATTGGATGTACCTCTCTCAAATTTTAACAGAGCTTATTTCAAAGTATATTTGCTTTGGGTTGCCACCAAAGACTGCAATCAATGAGCACTTACCCAAGAGTAAATCCTATGATTAAGCATGGCAGGACTCACTCTGTGTAAACCTGCTTAGGATTGCACTTTTGGACAAAATTCACCACTAGTCACAAGTACTGTACGCACCACCAGTCACACCATAGGGCTAAAGTAGGGGGAATGCTGAAAGAAATAGCTATTGTCTGATTCACCTCAAGATTAATGGCAAATCCTGAGCGTCACCTTCTTCTTCCAATGAAAAGCAACTCAACTGGGGGCACCTTTAGGGCACAATCCAAACCTGGAGTTAGGCTGTCACAATTAGGCTGACACAAGGAATGCCTTAATAGGGTTACCAGATACAAACTGGGACAGAGCGTCTACACCTTTAACCATTGAATAGAAGAGGGAATTTGGGCAGGTGTAGCTTTTGAAACCCTTCCATGATGAGCTGAACAAAGAGTTTAATGTTTCAGCCCCATGAGAGGACAGAGTTCTTTGTTCGCCCCTCCCCTTGCCTAGCCCTTCTTTGCCCAGGGCTTAATATTTAGAGGAAACATGTTCATTACTTTAAACCTTGTAAAAGAGGATTGCTCTGCTACAACTCCCATTGCTGCGTACTCACGCAGTATTTAAATGGACAGCCTAGCAAAGGTGGTACCTGGATCAATGCAATGTTGGGCAGGAGGCCCATTTGGGCTGTCCTTGGACATTTTATGTTTATCTTATAGCTTGCATGCCAGCCATCCATGCATAATGTAAGCTTACCCTTTGGGACACTGAGCAGCATTCAATGAGTCACATGTATCCTCCACCCAGGATTTTTCTCCTGCAATACAAAGCATGTGTCAAAAGATACAGTTTTAAATGAAGGAAAAAATGAAGCCAGTTCTTCGCTTCCCCTTTGTTCACTGTGAAAACCTGCATGGCCCTCATAACTGTGACCACTTGCTAATTAACCACTGGCTTCTTTTGAAGGATAGGAAATGACAAAAAAAGAAGAGGATGTAATGAGGAGGTGGAGATTTCTTTGAAGTCTTTCCGCTTCCCTTTTCTCCCTGTGAAGCAATCCTTTTCTTTTTGCATGCCCAGCTGCAAATGCTTAAAAGAACGGCACGCACAACCAAGACGGCAATGTGTTCTTCTGAGAGAAGCACATGCTGCTATTGTAATAACGATGTGGCAATAGCTATAAATATATGAATGGGTATTCATTGCTCAGACTCTACAGGAAAGGCTGGAGGCCCGCAGTGAAACCTAAAAGCCCATTTCTTGGCTCCCCCCAATGTGAACTTCTGACACTTCAAAAAACAGTGTCTATGAAACCAGGGTCGGCTCTAGCAGCGGTGGGGCCCAATGCAGGGCATTCCCGTGGGGGGCCCTATCCTCCTTGCAGGGGCCCCTATCACTAAGAATAGTGCTTGTGGTACCGCACACACACAACTGGAAATAGTTGGTGGTGACATGATGAGATCACTGCCAACTGTTTCCAGGAGGCCCATTTGGGGCCGTTTGGAGGCAGAGGTAGGAGGGAGGGCCCAAGGGAAAGCTGCTCTGCTCGCCCCACTGACTTATAGCCCATAGAGATCCCAGCTGCAGAAGCAGGCGATATGCTCGCTGCGCTGCTGGTGCGGGCTCCCCCCAAAGTGCGGGGCCCAATGTGACGACATTGGTCACATTGGCTTAAGGCCGGCGCTGTATGAAACCCGGTCTCCCTCTGCTCCCGCCTTATGATTTGAGCAGTGCTGCTGTTTCAGTATCGCATCAGTCCAAATATCAAATGCATACTGAAACAGAGAGACAACACTTTAACTTTCAATATGCATGCAGAATACTTTTGCACCTGCATTCAAAAATTACGGCACTTGGCTCACAAGTAACCAAGCCTCCCACACACTCCCATCCTCCATAGGGAACTCGGACCCCTTCCCCCACATCCTAGTTTCAGAAAAAAACATCATTTTCTATGATGTCTGAATGGGGCAAACTATGATATTTACAAATCTTGGAAATTCACTCCAAAACATATATTCTCTGGATTTGGATGACAAACTTTGGCTTGCCGAGGCCAGGAAATGAGGTTGTGTGGCATGAGGCGCATAAGCCCAAGGCATGGCTCTGATAGCCAAACCACTGGTTTGTCTATCATATGTCAGTACAAATCATATGCCAGTACATGAGAATGTAATTTGAATTACACACTTTAAGAACTTTAGAAATGCCAGTTTGGGGAAAAAGCTAATATTCAGAAAAATCTTTAAAAAACATAGCCTAAAAAATACTATTTTAAAAAATTACTTCAAAACATTATGAACATTTCTTACATTCACAAGTATGAAACTGCTGTATGAGATGAAACCGTAATTTTCAAATAAAGTATTAGTAACAGTGCTCGTCCCACAAAATGAACAACATAGCACATAAAATAGCTTTTAACAGACAAATGTCACAGATCCATTTTTATAAAAAGACAAAATCCATGTTTATTTAATTTTACTTTCTTAAGGGCAAGCCTTCCCATTTACGCCAGTGGTTGGAGAAGTTCTACATACATGGAACTGTTGTTCCCACTGAAGTGAATGGGAACGCTTTTGAGAACTAGAGCAGGGCTCCCATCTAGAAAGTTTCTGAAAGGAACAGCAGGACAAAAGCAATTATGTTTTCATCTCTTTGACGCTTGAAGGTAACAATTCCAAAACAGGAATGTTGTGGATTGAAGGCTTAACAATGTGAACATTAAACTAACATTTTTGTAATTCTATCATTATATCTTCTTGTCAACACTGGGGCAAATTTGAACAATACTAAAAACTCTGTCGGTCCAATCCTCTGTTAAGTCTCTGTCAGTCCAATCCTATACTGGCTGGCAGCCCAGGAGCACAGCGGTAGCCAGGCAACTACCGCTGCATCCTGCGGCAGCCGCTTTCCACATGGTGAGGGTGTAGGGCAGGCCACACTTCTGTGCTAGCTATTTAGCCGGTGCAGGAGCGAGGGCCTCCACGAAAGGCTGTGCAGCCTTACTCAGAGGTTCGGAACTGGCGGCGAGAGTCGCCACCAGTCCCCCCAGTTCCACCTGTCCCCCTGTCCCAGAACACCCTCCCACCCTGAAAGTCTGCATCACCGGTGACTGGTGCTCCCTCCATTGCCATTGCCGTGACACTGCCCCAGTGCTGGTGGTAAAGGCTTACTGCTACGTTGGAGGTACTTTACGGCACCATGTGTGACAGTTGCCAGGGCGGTAAGAGCATACCACCCACACTGAGAGCCTTAGGATTGGGCTCTGTGTTTAATTGACACAGCAACTTTTTCTATTTTTGAAGCCATTTTACTAAACAAGATGGGTTACCTGGCTCTGTTTCTAAAAATGCACTTAGTGATACATGGGAACACTTTTGAACCATCCCCTCAGACTTCACCTTTGCAAATGCTGTTGTAGTTTGTGCAGCAGTCTCCTCTTGCCAAACAGTCGTCGGAACATGAGCAGAATCTTTGGGCCACTCGACTCTCTCCGCAGCGTGCTTTATTGCAAGACCAACCCCGAACTACAAAACATTAGATCTCTTTTTATATTAAAGCTGGCTGAAAACGTGTATCTAAAAATATTTTTGAATGGGAAAGGAACATTTTACTAGAAACATAATTTTCTATGAAGCGTAACTCCAAAAGGAGCAGTGGGTGCTCCTTCTTATGCTGCAAATGTGCATGTTTGGCATTAATGTTCTCACAGGTGGATGCTGATGAATATTTTGATGCACCTTCCATTTTTCTAAAAAGTGGTAAAGGCTACAATTTTTCGGCAGATTGACTAACCAGTGAAAGATAAATACTCTAAAGCGACATACATGCAGAAACTGAGAGTGAAGTTCCACTACAGATTAATTCTGTATTTATACATGCATATTCATGGCCCCTTGGGATGGCCATGGAAATGGCTTTTGAGGATGCTCTGACATAGTAGCTCAGGGTTTCTACCTTGGGGATGCTTCTGAAAATGGTCTATTCATAATGCACAATTCCCACACCACCAGCCATAAATCATGTAAGTATTCATCATATGATTTCCCCCCATAATGCTATAATTCATCATGCCCCCCATCATCCATTAAAAATACGAAATGTGGCATAATTGACAAAATTACAAGGGTGGGGCATATTGAATACTTGAAAATGCTACTATTTGAGATTGCTCAAACATGCTACATGTTGAGATTGCTCAACATGCTGGTTTTAGAGTCTTTGTGGGAACCAAAATATTTGTTTTGCCACTTATTGCAGTAAGTTCTGTAGAATCCATTGGACTGAGGGCACAATCCTAACCTGGAGTTAGGCCAGCAAAGTTTGGCTGGCACAAGGAGCACTGTAAAGTGCATTTGGACCACGCTTAGAGTCAGGGGGGATGGTGCATATTTGCGTGCTGGCCTATATCTATGTGCTGGCCTCTAAGTGTGGTCCAAACATTCTTTACAGTGTCCCTTGGGCCGGCCAAACTTTGCTGGCCTAACTGTGCCGACCTAACTCCAGGTTAGGATTGCCCCCTGAGTCTACAATGCTCCACTGGCTTTTGTGGAACTACATTGCAATCTGGCCTATCGGGAATAGATATAAACAGCCTGGATTACTTTGATCTTGTTTATAGCAAGCAATCACAGAAACTACTTCTGCTATTGGATCAAAACCAAGGCATATGTCAAATCTATGCTAGAAAAGATAGGGGGGCCTAGAAAAGATTAGTCCATGGCCTAAATGAAATTCTCCGGGAAATTTTCACACTTACCTGGTTCAACACAGGCAGCCTCGTAATCCCAACAGCACATTTGACGTTTTTCACACTGGTCATCACAACTACAGCCAGTCAAACCTTTACTGACTTTCTCATGACATCTGAATCTGCAGCTTACTGGAAGGAGAATCAAAGGCAACTGATTAGGAATTTAATGCCTACAGATATCCTCACATTTTCTAGAGCTGTGCACACAGGAAAATGCAGATAGACATATGGAGAATTTTTCTCCTTTTTAAGGTAATGGGAAATCCCTTCACCACCAGACTCCAAAGGAAACCTCAGACATTCACAGGAGCACATATGCCCTGCTCCAAGCACATCTCCAGTACCTTGTGATGTACTAGATCCAGCTAGTTCACACACATTACTACAGAGAAGAAATGCATGACATGTCACTGCTTGGCAGAAATGTATGTTGGGAAGGGCGATAGCCAGGTCTTGCAAAAGCTGAAGCAGTGCTTGATATGTGCCAAATTATTCCACCAACCTGATTTTGTATGTATGCCCATGCAGGAGCCCAGATACCACTTTGTTACCCCCACTCCAGTGGTGGACTTGAGGGGGGGGGGCAATACATGTGCTGTTCAGGGCGGGATAATGGGTACTGTGAGCACTGGAGGCAGAACTATGGAGGAGAAGGAGGGAGAAACAAGTGCAGTGCCAATTTTTTAAAATGGGTCTGTGAACATTGTCTATTAAAAAAAACCCTTTAAGCCATTTCCTTCTCTGCCCATGCTTCTTCAAAACTGGCGGCTAAGAAGCATCCTGGGAGCAAAATCGGTTCCTTTTCTGCTTCTGCTGCCATTTTAGGCACCAGTGCTAGAGGAAGAAGTAAGTCCTTTCACCGCATCCTCCTCTTGCTTGCACAAGTGAGCAAGGAGAGGATGGGGAAGTGGTTGGGCAGGTGGCATGCATCCTGTGTCCATCTGCCACCTCACCCAAGATGCCGCTCAGAGCTGTTTTCAGAGTGGGCCTCATCAACGGGCCATCCACAAGTGGTAATGCTCCTCATGAAGAAGTCGAGATTCAAACCTTGGCATGGCCAGGTAGATAAGAGCCAACTGATGCAGGCAATACTGGTCTGATTCCAGTATTAAATAAATAAATTAAATTAAATTAATGGCATTCCTTTGCCCACCACACCAAAAGTGTAAAAGGATGGAATGAGAATCACCACAGTCTTTTTGAGGCTGCAATCCCAGGCGCCCTTTTGTGTTGATGCAACTTCAGTAGTGTCGACATGGGGGTGCCGAGTGGCACCCCCACATTGGCACTAAGGCTCCCAGAACAACGCTAGCTGTAGCGGAGAGCTGCCATTGTGTCAGCCGAACTCAGCTGGTGCAGGGCAGTTCTGGGTGGGGATGGGTGGGCCGGCTGGCGGGCTGGCCAAGGGAGGGGGGTGGGTCTGGAATGCAGCCATTAGGCCACATCTGAAGCCTCATCCCCGGGCCACTTGGCCCCAATTCGGGCCACATGGCTTCCTCGGACCTGCATCCACAATTTCATGGGTGCAGATCTGAGGAAGCCATTGGGGAGGCAGGAACAACCCATGGTGTAAGGGCACGAATGTGCCCTTGTGCCTGAAAGGCTCCTGCATGCTCCAGTGCTGCTTTGGATGCAGAGCAGGTCCGCCGGCCGGCCTGCTCCAGCGCAGCATAGGATTGCACTGTGAATGTTGTTGTTCAGTCGCTAAGTAGTGCCTGACTCTTCGCGACCCCATGGACCACAGCACGCCAGGCCTCCCTGTCCTCCACTACCTTCCTGAGTTCGCCCAATTTCATGTTCATTGCTTTGGTGACACTCTCTAACCATCTCAACCTCTGCCGCCCCCTTCTCCTTTTGCCTTCGATCTTTCCCAGCATGAGGATCTTTTCTAAAGAGTCCTCTCTTCTCATGAGGTGGCCAAAGTACTTGAGCTTCAGCTTCAGGATTTGTCCTTCCAGGGAGCAATCAGGCTTGACTTCCTGGAGGACTGACCGATTGGATCTCCTTGCAGTCCAGGGGACTCTCAAGAGTTTTCTCCAACACCATAATTCGAAAGCATCGATTCTTCGGTGCTCTGCGTTTCTTATGGTCCAGCTCTCACAGCCATACATTCTCACAGTGTGAATGTTAGTCACACTTAATAATCTGTGTGCTTAGCTATTCAGGGACCATAGCACTTTACTTGCATCATCAGTAACCACGCTCACATGTATGACCCCATGCATAGTGGCATCTACACATAAGTAGCTTAAAAACAGCCAGGGTACCATTCAGCAATGATTCCAAGTAGCCATGGTGCACCAGTTTATGGCCGCAATCAGCATTCCTTGCTATCAAAACAGAGGCTATATAAACTCCCTTTATTTGAGCTGCTTATCATCTGAGCTCACATCTGTCCCACCACATGCACACCCTAACCTTCAGGAGAGGCTTTCAAAGGGGAAGAGGGGAAAGGTTGTGTGAGCTTCCTTCTGCTTGCGCAACTCCAGATTAAACTCATTTTCTGGGCTATTGAAGCTAGCAACTCAACATTAGTTTTGTTACCTAATTTAGAATGGATGTACAGAATTCCAAGTCCTATCTTGCAGGTGAACGATCCTTTAAGATCATTAGAGACTGTGACAGAGCTGTTTTGTTCATATCAGGAAGATAACAATTCATCCATTTGTGATCAAATATTCTTATTGCACAATCCTAACCTGGAGTTAGGCTGGCATAGTTAAGCCAGCAAAGTTTGGCTGGCACAAGGGACACTTTAAAGTATGTTTGGACCACTCTCAGAGTCAGAGAGGCTAGCACACACATGTGTGCTATCCTCCCTGACTCCAAGAGTGGTCCAAACGTGCTATGGTGACCTTTGTGCCAGCCAAACTTAGCAAGCCTAACTGTGCCGGCCTAACTCCAGGTTAGGATTGCGCCCTCAGTCACAAGACAGAATGTAAGCACTGCTATTTCAAAGGGTACATCTTTTCATTAACCTGCCCATTTAATAACAGGAAATTTGGTACAATGTGTTAGGAACACAGCATTCTATGATTAGCTTGTATAGGCCTCCTTGTATTTTAAATTGTTTATTGTGTGACTTTCAATCATTATGGGGCAGAAATGTGAATGAAGCCTTTTCATGTGCTTGATCTTATCTGCCTTTGGCAAGGCATGTTTTTTGGCTAGGGTCATAGTTTTCTGCACAAGGTTGAACATTTCAGATCGTTGTGAACTGTGGGCACTAGCTGTCCTGTGTTGCTATGATACCATTCATCATTCAAATCAGTCATTTTTCAATTAATAAGCAAGCACAGAATTATATTCTTCCACTGATGTAAATGACATGCTGAACAACCTTCACAAAGATGGGCAAAATAGTCCCAACACTTGAGTGTCAAGCTTCATATTCCCATTTCTAAACAGAAAGTACAATTCATGAAAAGTTATGTGTCTGAGTTTCAGGGCACAATCCCAACCAGGAGTTAGGCCAGCACAGTTAGGCCAACAAAGTTTGGCTGGCACAAGGGCCACTATAAAGTGCATTTGGACCATTCTCGGAGTCACTAAACATACTTTACAGTGTCTTTTGTGTCAGCCAAACTGTGCAGGCCTAACTGTGCCGGCCTAACTCCAGGTTAGGATTGCGCCCTCATTTGGCTAAATTCTGAATCAGGAAGTTAAATTCCACTTATATCATTTAATTGGAAATTGAGATACATGCATTGTGTCCAGAGATGGGAAATCAACATTAATACTGCCTTCCCTGTTTACAACAGTAAGCAGCCAGGAGGCTGTAAAAGTTCACAGGCAGGCAGTGTTATTTTCCCTAATATTTGATATTCAGAAGTACATTGCTCCTTTAAAAAGGACTAATTTGGACTTTGTGCCCACTAGTGACCCATCATGTGAAGAATGAGGAGGGGCTGCTGCTCTCTACATTTGTATGGTTATATGGGGATAGAGGTCTGACATCGCCATAGTCGCACAGTTGATGCACTAATCATACCAACTGCAAAGTTAAGGGTCAGTTTAGCTATTCTACCACATGACTATGTGGGGGCAGGGAGCAGCAATGTATCTCCACCCTCATGTGATGGTGGAGATCACACCTCCCTCTTCATGTGATGGGCTTCTGTTGATGGCCATATTGTTTTAACAAGCCCATGGAGGTTCCATTTAGCTGTAATGGCTAACTGTACTTTTATTGTTGTAGGCACAGTATTATTTAGCATACACTCCTTTTTTTATAAGTGTAAAACTGAAGAACAGGAAGTCAACCTATTCAAGGGGTGCCGATTGATACTTGGTGCCTCAACTTTTATGTTCTGAAACCTGAAAAACACATGTGCCTCTTTTTTCCCACAGATGAATTATGTCCCAGTTCTAACTGACGCCTGGACTATACTACTTTAAGCTGTTAGTCAAGTTCACATGTTTGATCCTCAAAAAATATTATCTTCATATACTAAACCAGTGGTTCTCAAACATTTAACATCAGGACCACCTGAAAAAAGTTTCACTTTGCCAGCCACTCAAGCCTTTGTGGCTCCAATGGTGACTGGGCAGCAGTGCTCCCTTGATGCACATTGCCTAATCAATCCTATCTGTTTCATGAGCCACCAAAAATGTAGTCACCCCACTGGTGGTTCCATGGGCCACAATTTGAGAATCCCTATAGTAAATTATATGCCAAGGCCGAGGGAAGCATTCCGGGTGCAATCCTAACCTGGTGTTAGGCCGGCACAGTTAGGTCAGCAAAGTTTGGACCATTTTCTGTCAGGAAAGGCAGTGCACGTCTGTGTGCTGGCCTCTCTGACTCTCAGAGTGGTCCAAACTTTGCTGACCTAACCGTGCCAGTCTAACGCCTGGTTAGGATTGCGCCCTCAGTCACATAAGCTTCCATTTATAGTCTGAAGCAGAATTACCCTGTCACAAGTTTACAACCTCAGAGAGAATTAGGCCTCAGACAGATTCACACCTTAGCAGTTTTGACAGCTTATAGTAATTGAGGGGATGGTAACTGTACCTTGTGCTGGTGATGGTTTTCGCAGTCCAAGACCAAAGCCTAGTCCAAGTGCTACAACCACCAAAGAAACTAAAAGGACCTGTTGCAAAACAATACAAATATACATATGTTGTAAGGCAAAAATCACACATACACGTATTTGGTCAAAAACAATGCATATACAGTATGCTGTCAATGAATTACCCATATCTATAAATGGAAAGAATATATTTGCTAAAATTGAGGGCCCCAGCACTGACATAGCTGTGCCAACAGGGCATGTTCTGCATTCTGCAGTGGAGTCATGGAGCTTCCTCAAGATAAGGAATGTTTATTCCCTTCCCTTGGAGCTGCATTGCCCTGATCCCGGTGCTGAAAGGTTGGTTAGGATTGCGCCCTAAAGTTCCCATTCCCTTTCCTAGCACTCCATTCTTACCTTATGCAGCATCACCCCCCAGAACTATTGATGACACTGCTGGTGTCACACAGAGCTGACCTTGTCTCCCCTATGCAAGGGATGTATGGAAAGCCTGCTCTTCTTTTCAAAAAAGAATGGAAAAAATGCAAGCACAAACTATTGTGCAAACAAGCACAAGCAGGTAACTATTACAAGTGGGAGTTGTGATGACTGGCTCAGTGGATTCAACTCCTCCCTCGAAGCTCTAAATCTCTCTTCCTATTTCCTCAGTGTCCAGAGAAGCACTCATTTAAAAGGCAATTTCTAAAAAAAAGTTCCTATTTACTAATTTTGTTATTCGTCAGATAAAAACCTGATCTCTTTCTCAAAATTTATGGATTATACAAATTTTTAAGCTGCACCTTTCTTTTCATTAAAATCCAAGTGACAGTTCAGTCCTAACCTGTGCTGGGACTAACCTGCCTGCCTGCAAGCCTAACCTGTGCACAGCGGCCTGCACTGCATCCAGCACAGGTTTGGAGGCAACTGGAGGTCTACTCAGGTAAGTAGTTTTTGTTCCCCCCTTACCCTGTGTTGAGCCCCAGCCACCCCAATGAACCTGGCACTGGTTCTGTGCCAGTTATTTTGCTGGTGCAAATCCAAGCAGCCCATGTAAGCCTGCCCAGGCCTGTGACGGCAATTAGGATTTGGCATGCAATGCATGGCTGGTCCCTTGGAGGAAAGAAAAAAATGGAGTCGCCCTAATGAGAAGTTTCTTGAAGCTTCCGGACGGTCCAATATGGCCACCGGAAGTCAAGAGAACTCGGAGGAGAAAGTGCGCGCGGCGCGTGTGTGAAACTCGGAGGTGTGAAAGCCTCCGAGGTGAAAGCCATTTTAATCATGCCTTCGTGTTCTGCATATGGGTGCACAAATCGCTGGACGAAAAATGGGATCACTTTCCACAGGTCCGTAAAATCATTGTGATTCGTAGCTGCAGAAAAAAATATTACTTCACAAATAATAATTATATTGTGAAGTAGATATGAAATATTATTACTTCATAAAGTATGCAGCAATGGGAAATTCGTTCGGTATGTTCAGTAATATAATTACGCGAAATTAAACCTTGGAATCGCATATCAACTCATAATATGGTTACCACTGATGTTCCTCTACGATCCCACGTTGTTATTTTGGTAAGTTTTTACTTCTGGAGTAAATAAATAAGTCCTAAACATCATGCGAAATCCCATTGAAAATCATTGGAATGAGCAATGTTTTGCACATGGCAAGATGGCGGCTAATCCCGCCCCCCGGCTTCAGAAATCGATAACAGAAGTCTATGGGAGGGCGGGGGGTTGGCTGGTCCCACCCTCCACCCAGGCCTGATCTGCCTCCCGTTCCCCCTTCCCCCCTGCTGAAAACACCCCCTTCCCCACCTCCGTTCCACCCTCCCACTGCCCTCGTCCACTCCCTGCTCTGGCCTACATAGTAACCTAGGCCCTGTCTAGGCGGCGTAGGGTCTGGAGTTGGCCCTCCTGAGCCAACGCAGACCTCCACGCTAGCCCAGCCAACTCCCAAGTCAGCGCAAACATATTTTATGGGACGTTTATGACACCTGGAAGCCAGCACAGGCCCCCGGTGCTGGGTCAAAGGCACATCCTGATTGCACCCTTAAAAATGTTCTTTGTTGCGGCCTACTATCATGCTCTTCATATTGTTCTTTGTTGTGGCCTACTAAGGCTGGCATATTGCCAGCTTACAAAAGTGATCTTGAAAGGAACAGTGATAATGAAATAAATTTCACTGTGTGATGGGAGGAAGTCGTTATATGAGGCAGTGTTATATTGTTGTGGGACAGATCAAGTGTCTATTTTTGGGACCTGTCTTGTTTGATGGACTGTATGAGCTTCTGAAGCGGAAAGCTTTAAGCAAGAACACCACCCTTGTAGTGTAGCACAGTAACCAGCAAACAATAGAGGTTCTAACAACAGTAGAAGCAGCAACTCTTGGTGGGAAAACACTTTTTGGCTAAAGTCAAACTGTTGAGAGCCTCCTTAACGTCGCTCTGTACCCCATAGGTTATTTTGGCCTATAGGTAATACTTGCGATTGCTATGCTCATGATGTTCAGATGGAGGTGTAATCAGATGCACATAATATAGGACCTGGAAAGGTGAAGGGGTAAGACCAGGTTGTGGTAGGAACAGGTATGGACAGTGATGTCATGCAGGGGGAACACGGGGGAACTCAGTTCCACTAGTTAAAATTAGGGCTGACTCCGCCCACTTCTCTCTCCTTCCTCCCACCTCCCAATTCCTCTGCAAAGAGCTTTTCTTCTTGGTTGGCCAGCACTCAGAGGGTTAAAGGGAGCGACTCCGGATTCCTAGGGGGGCGAAGACAGTGATGTCATTCAGGGGGAACGGACCAGAACGGGCGTTCTGGATCCTAATGGGCTCTGTGGCTGGTTCCAGGTTCCCGACAAGTGCCAATCAAAAGTGAGTTCCTGTTCCTAAATCATTTGAATGACACCACTGGGTATGGACCTCATCAAGGGGAGGGCAGTGCTGAAAACACCCTCTCCTTCCCTTAAACGTGTACAGGTCTGACTCCATTTTGGATTTCATCTTAGGAGTTCTGAGCTGCTATCCTGCAAGGAGGTTGTTGTGTATTTGTGGTAATTATAGCAGAGTTGGAGGCTCGCGGACC
>JAJKFI010000050.1:2197090-2245288 GCA_029204185.1 Lerista edwardsae | reverse complement strand
ATGCCAGTTTCAACCAGTTCTGGAGTGTGTGGTGTGAAACTGCAACAGAGGTCACAGAGGTGATCCTCGGGAGATAGCACAAGATAATGCAAACAATGCAAACCATTAAGAATTGGTGCCAAGGGACATTCAGATGTCTCCCTTCCCTCAGGGTCTTGTAATGCAAATTAAATCTGGATATCAAACAAAAAAAGCATAGAAAGGACAACTTCTGCCTAACTCTATTCTAATCTGCCCAGGAGCTAAAATAACCTGGAAAGTCTTTTTTGGACTAAGCCAAAAGGTTTCCCCACCAAAGTTTAAAGCAGCAACAGAAAAGGCTGGAGCATTAGAGTGATTTTATATGTTTAGGAAAAGCATTAAGCAGTTTTATCCATAATCTATCTTATCACTACTACTGTACTATTCAAATGCAAACTCCCTTCCGGCCACTCCAGAGTAGCCTTTTATCCAGATGATTGGGGCAAGGTGGGGAGGGGAAGATTCTAACTCTTAAAGTTTGCATCTTCCTGTGTAAGTACTTACCACATTGATAACTGTTGTATCAAGCAATCAAATGTGTCAAACACTTGTGGCTAAATGTGCCAACCCTATTGTAATCTTGTCTTAATATTAGTGCCATTGTTGCTGCTAAATGTATTTGACCACTCTCCTTCCCCTTCCCTGACCCTTGGTTGGGGTCACACTGGAAGGGAGGGGGAGCAGCAGCAAAGAAGAACTATCAATCAAATGTCTCACATACCCAAAATTGCCCATAGCAGATTGCCAATATTATTATTTGTTGTTGCCAATTCCACATTTGCATGTTCAACTGTATAACTGACCAAATCCAGATGTACAAATTGCACAAGTTCTGTGGTCTCCTTGGAGGCATATTGCATTTGTGCCTGTTTTACTAATGTCCTACACATAAGTAAAATGTATTTCTCTTTCTGCAACTTCATAGTCCAGCTGGAATTCTTTTCCGTCGATGGTTCCTCGGTAAGCCACAGAGAGGGAATCCCAGGCCAGCTGGGATTGAGGGAGTTGGGCTGGGAAGAACTCTGTCCTTCGGGACGATTTCAGGACAGGAAAGCATGCTGGGGAAACGAAACTTCAAATTAACAACCCCTGAGCTTAAAGGGTCTGTTCCCCCTGAATGACATCACTGGATATAACCTTACCTTACCTTGGGATAAGCCCCAGCTGGGCCAATGGGGCTCCTCAGATGTCCTGCTACATCGCGGATTGGGGCCTCGCAGCCCAAGGATGGGGGTTTGGATCCGGCGTAACTCTCTACTCCCTGAGCCACCCTACCCACAAGAACGCTTCCCTCCTCCCCATTCCCTCCCGCCTTCCCTCGCCCAGAAATGGCCCTGCACTGGCTGAACGCAGCCGGCGTGGGACCGACTTACCTGGTGGTCCTGCCAGCAGTGCTGGATGGACACTGCTCCCAACATTGGCCCAGCAAATCTTGTGCCAGCACAAACATGCTTTATGGCATGTTTGCGACAGCACTGGGCTGACACAAGTGGCTTGCGTCAGCTTCTTGTGTCGGCCAAAGGGTTTGAATGGCGCTGCCTGTGATGGTGAACCCGCCATGTGGTGTTAGGTGCCCATTGCAAAGTGCTGCTGTGTGTAAGACTAGATTATCCTAGTGCAGGCCCCCCTTAGGCATGGGGCCCAACTGGGAGCACTTGATCCAGGTGTAGTGGCTTAAAGTCAGCGTTGCTGAGACTTTTTTACCTGCCTTCTAGAGTGGTGTGGTCCTTAAGGTGTAGTCCTTAATTTCTGTTTCCTTCTCTCCTTTGCATATTCTCTCTTCTCTCCACACCATCACAGAAGAAGGATGTGTGGGACATGTTCTCTGTCTCCACAATGGCAGACAGCATCTCCTTCCTCCATGCTTCCACACAAAGGGAAAAGCTCTAGGATTCTCTGTTCCCTGATACTTCAGAAGATGTATGTAATCAATTATGAACTCTGAGTCAAGCATTTTTTATGAAACCTTATGTAACCCTAACCAACCTCCACCCCCAGTGCCTGCTTTATTGATAGCAGCTAGCCAGAAAGAAGTGCTTTTGCTGACTCCTCGCTTTCCCCTGGGTGCCCACAGTGCTATGATCACCATTCCCAGCCTCAGCCCCTGCAGCAACTTGTAACAGCCCCAAAGTCCAAGTTGAACTTGGGAACTGCTGGAACAAGGACTTTCCCAATGCGCCACAAAGGATTAAGCTGGTTAAGACCATTTGGCTTCCTTGTGGAAGAAAAGACTGTATAGAATGGCAATTGTATGGCAGGGATTTGTGTAGCTTCAACCTATTCCCTACCAGTATCAATATCCACCAGCTGCCGTTGAAGGACCGATGGGAGATTGTTTTCTGAGTGTATCATCATAATGTGAAAGTAGTTGAATCAAGCACATCTAATATTAACAGTGTTCTCTTCCCTCTCTGATTCTCATCTTAAATAAGTAAACAAATCAGAGGCTAAAGTGAGTTCAAGAGTTGTTCTGTCAGGATGATTCACGTTGCAAAAACACTTGTAAGAATCTGTATAAGAATTTCCTGAAGTGGAGCCATGATGCCTTCAAGATCAAGTATCAAATTATCTCAGGCTATGGTAGCTGCATTCATGGAGCTGTCTAAGAGCACAATCCTATACGTATTTGCCCAGAAATAAGTCATGGGATTTACTCACAGGTAAGCGTGTATGGCAGGCTAATAGTGTTTCTGCAATCCAAAAAACAATTACCAATCACAGCGGCTATTGTGATCCTGAGCTGTTTTTGTAAGCTTCTTTGAGGCAACATATATGTCCAATACTGGGGTGGCCAACCTTTCAGCTTTAAGGCTCCTGGACCTTTACATGGAATCAGGAATTTCAGCAGATACAGTTTGTTGGCTCACAGATGACAAGCTGCACCTGCTGAAATTCCCTCCTCTACACAATTGTTAAAGGTTCAGGAGCTCTAAAGTTGAAAAGTTGGCCACTTCTGGTCTAATAAATACAGTAATCACCATCCCATTCATTATAGATCTATCTGCCAAGGCATTTTATACAAACGCTAGTAAAGACATTACATTTATAGATAACTCTGATATTTTATTCTGTTGCCTGAATGAGTATAACAATTTCAGATTTTACTAGCAGAGGGACATATTTCAGTGTGTGAGCATTCACAATAAAGTTTCATGCCTGCTTCTAAACATAGTCAAGATAAGTTTACAGAAAGAGCATTCAATAAGATTACTTGTTATACCTCACAATAGCTATGATAATAATATCAACACAAATCAAACTGTCCTTTTTTGCTTTTAAGCAAAGGTGTTTTTGTTTTTGGCAAGCATGCCTAGCAACAGACAGACCCATGGAATGGTTTATATCAAATACCACTCAGAAAGTTGGCCAGAAATGTTGATCCTTCTGAAGAACAATCATGTACTCCAAAACATTGGCAGCCCTTACTCATTAAATTGTGTCTTTAAATTTATGAAATATTCAACACTAGAGAATGTATTCCCCCCCCCCAAAAAAAGCACCATTTGTTCTGACAAAGTTTTTGCACTACCTACCTTCCTGCTATTAAGTGGGTGGTTATTTTTAGGCTTACAATATACCACCATTCACTTGAAAAGAGTAAGGAACAGAATTAGCGGACATGTTTATAATCTTCTGTTTCTTTTTTATACACATACTAGCTTTTTTTACCCGGCATTGCCAGGGCAACAAATTATCCCAAGTCAGAACGTGGACTCAAACAGCATCAGGAGCATCGCCATTCGTCTCAGCGACCCCGGAAACTACGGATTTGACACCTATTTTGGCCGTTTTCGACCATTTTCACATGGGGCCCCCTGTGGACCTCTATCCCTGGGGGCGCTAGGGGGGTCTTCCCCCCGCAGTGTTTGTCCCCAGTCCATAAAGCATACTGGTGACAATCGCTCCAGGCATTCCAGCGGGGCATGGCGGATGTTTTGTTTCGCACCCCTTCTCGCCCCCACATCGAGGGGGGGCTGAACCTGGACTCCAACGACGTCGGGAGCATCACTGGTCTTTTCGGTGGACCCAGAAACTATGGATCTGACACAGATTTCGGCCATTTTCGACCATTTTCACGTGGGGCCCCCTGCGTAGCCCCACCCCTGGGGGGCAGTAAGGGTGCAATTGTGTGGATCATTAACAATGATAGGAAAGGGAAAATAAAAATAAAGTACTGCAATGGTTCCCAACCAGTGGGTTGCAAGCCAATTTCAGGTGGATTACAAAGCCTCTAGAGCAGCCATATTGAAAATACGAGAAGATGGGATGCTGGAAAGGGGGAGGGCTGTGTGGTTGTTTTGCTTGCATCAAGGTTGTAAATAGGCTTTTTTCTTTCTGATTCACTTTACTATTGGAAAATGGCTGAGAAATAACCCAACTTAGTGCAGCATTATCAGGAAAGAAGCAGATTCTTGTGTCACAACGGTACTTCCAGCCATGACATCACTTCTGGTGGGTCCCAGACAGATTGTCATTCTAAAAAGTGAGTCCCAATGCTAAAAAGTTTGAGAACAACTGAAGCAGTACAATATGCTCTGCTAAGTGCAATATGTCTGAGCCATAGTTTGCAATTACCCTGAAAACCAGAAACAACTCCAAGCGGACAATCCTGGCTGGCAATGGGCATGTGAACCATAATTTGGATGTAATGGCAAACAGTGGTTTACAGAAAACCAGAATGTGGAATCATAAAACATTAGAATTGGAAGGGATTTTGTAGGCCATCTAGTCCAACACCCTGCTCACTACTACAGCATCCCCAACAGGTGGCCATCCAGCTACTGCTCAAAAACCTACAATGAGGAAAAGCCCAGAACTTAATGAGGCAGGCTGCTTCAGTGCTGGACAGCTTTAATAGTCAGGAAAGTCTTCCTAATATCTAATCTAAATCGGTTTCTTTGTAGTGTTCATGCATTGGTTCTAGATCTGCCTTCAGGAGCTACAGAAAGAGCTCAATCCAACTTTCTAGCTGTGGTGCAACCATGCCAGTGGGGCATATGCTGCATCATGAGGTGGGGAAACACTCACAGAGGTGTCTTCAAGGTAAGGGAATATTTGTTCCTTTATGTCGGGGCTGAATTGCAGTTGCATCAATGCCCGAAAGTTGGATAGGATTGGGCCCCAAGTCCTTCCTGTCTTCTGTAACTATGTGTTATGGAAAATGTGAAGATTACACCGGGGGAGCTAGAGAATGGTATCAGCAGTGGCCCCTTGTCTGTCAGTCAGGAATTACAGGGTTAACCCCAGAGCCTTTGCCTGCAGCTAGTTTGCAGCTAGTCAATTGGGGATAGCAAGGGCCCTGGGCAGTGGTGTCATCCAAATGATTTAGGAACAGGTACTCACTTTTGATTGGCACTTGTCGGGGTCCGCCCACCGGAAGTGACGTCATAAGCCGGAAGTGATGTCATGATTGTTGCCATGGATGTGATCATGTTTGTAATAACTTTAGCTTGTGGTTAGTGTTGATTTAACTTCTACTGCTTTGCTTTCTAGAGATGTGTATATACATATTTTGCTTCAACTGTTCCCTGTAAATAGCAGGGGCCAGCTTTGAGTGGGCGGGGCCAGCTCAACTTCTAGGAACCAGTACTGGCGTAGTGGTGTGTAGTGGGTGCATGACATCACTGGCCCTGGGGATAAAAGTAGCTCCTGGGAAGAGCAGTGGTATGGATGTAGAGAGGTGAAAAAGGCCTATAGGCTGCTTGGGAAGAAGAGTGGATGGAAGGAGTTTGGAAAGTGACTGAGAGAGCATGCATGCATGCAGATTGCTGTTGGAACTAAGGTTGTTATTGGAGACTATAGGGAATTATTATGTGGCTGCTATACCCCTGACTGGAGGAGGGTCGGTGTGGCTGAGCAGGCAAGCTGATTGCCTTTTGCCTTTGTTTAGTGGTGTGTAAAACTAAGGTGGTTTTTGATGGTAAAAGGGAAGCTAATTGGTCTACTGTGGACACGGCAGAAAGGAAATCTGGCACAATGCTATGTTGCAGTAGTATAGTGTGCTGGTGAAGGAGGGAGTTTGTGAGCAGCAGGGCTCATTTCCTTGGTACCAAACCATAGTTTGGTATACATGTGAATTGATCATGTATTTAAAGTTCATATTTGTTCTTTTGCCTCTTGCATGCTCTACTAGTTAATGTAGATTTAGTTCCCACAGGAGCCGTCTACTGACATACCTATCATGAAACACCAGGATACAATAAGCTATAAGTGAAATTAATAATCCAGAGGACGAAAAGGAGGAAAAATCCACCATTTGTTTTGGAAAAAAAATGTACAGGTTGTACAGATTGAAACATATATATTACAGTGAAGACACTGGGATTTCTGTAACACTTTTGCACCTTGAGGGTGCTATATTTTCATAACTATATTTTCATAACTACCTTTGGGCCAAATTCTATCCAATTTTCCAGCCCTGATGTAGCCATCCCAATCGGGTTTGTGCTGCATTCTGTGGTGGAGGGGAAGTCATGGAGGCCTCCTGAAGGTAACATTTGTTTGGAAAGTTGGATTGGATTGGGCCCTAAATTGTTGATCTTGTAGAAACCTACCAGAGAGGATATCTGCTTTCTTGCATGAAATCATAGACAGATTATCATGGCTTACTCACGCTGGACCAAAAATTGTGATAGGGAGGTCTCCTCAAGGTAAGAGAACATTTGTTTCCTTACCTTGGGACTGCATTGCAGCTGCATCAGCACTAGAAAGTTGGGTAGGGTTGAGCCCTTTGGCAGTGCATAGCCCAACAACCTTAATTTCTACTGTGGCTCTGCTAGGCGGCAGCCTATCCACGCTCTCATATCACTGCCAGAACATTTCCAGATGCTCGGTGGAAATACTGAAACTGTTTGTACAGTTAAATGTCATGAACCCGAACTGGGCACGTAAGAAGCTTAACCATTGAATGCTGTTTTTTAAGTAAGAAAAGAGCTATACTTACAGCGCAAAGTATCTTATATTTCTGAAGCGCACTTCTTTTCACAACTTCCTCGGTTTGTAAATGCATTAGCTCCATGTTGCTGCTTCCACTTGCATTGGCTTCGCCAGGAAAAATCATTCCCTAATTTTCAGAGAGCTTTGGGACCTCCTTGCTCTTTCTTGTCTCGGTCTCCACCCCTGCCGCTGCGCTTCAGCTTTCCTGCACCCCAGCACAAATCACCAGGCTGGTCTCAGGATATAAACAACGTCAAGAGTCCTTGACAGCTGAGGCACGAGGAAACTATAAACGGTGGAGTCAGCAGGTTCAAAGGGTGGCCAGCATTTTTGAGAACGCAGCTCCAGTCACAGTTCCTGGATGCACTGTGTTTGTGTGTCAGAATGGAAATTCTTGTGCCGGTGAGAATCAGACTTGGGGAAATGTACGATGGAAATAAAAAAAAAACATTCCTGTGAACAAAAGCAAAGGAATGTCATGAAACCCAAGTAGCATTCACTTAATTCTGATTTGTTAGTTACTTTCCAAGTAATAGCAACCCACCCCACCCCATAATTATGTCCCCATGACCTGCAAATTACACAATTGTTCTAGTTCTGAGATGGTTGTAGTAAGGAAAAACATGGTGGTATTGTGAAATTTATTATGTAAAACATTTACATGCTACCCTTTTTGCCTGAAGCCCTCCAAGGAAGCTAACTCTGGTTTAAAGCTAATAAAATAACTAAAAGGGATTCTAATAAGCTAATAACAGCATTGTGAACAAGGAGCAATAAAACAAACACAGCCAAAGGTTCAGGGGTTCAAGGTTTTTTACCTAGTACCTGAAAGATAGTAAAGTTGATACCACGTGAGTGTCTTTGGACGGGTACTCCACAAGCAGAGCACCCCTAGTTATAAGACCCGCAACTACAGCAACCACCTGCCTGGCATCTGAAGGTGTGGGCATCAGGAGCAGAGATATCCAACACATCGATTAACTTTCTAGACTCTAGATTAGAGTCTAGAAAGATGCAATTCTAATCTGGAGTTAGGATAGCACAAGTCACTAAAGCGCATTTACAACTCTCAGAGTTAGGGAAGCCAGCCTCCCTTACTCCAAGAGTGGTCCAAATGCTCTTTACAATGCATTTGCAACACTCCTGCATTTGCAACACTCCCTCCAGGTTAGGATTGCGCCCTCAGGCCTCTCTTGGGAAAAGCGTGGCCTGTTCATTAATATGTACCCCTAGGCCGGGGGTCAGCAACCCACAGTTTTGGAGCCGCATGAGGCTCTCTCAGCCGCCTGTTGCGGCTCCGGAGTCCGGGTGAAAGTGGTAAAGGGTGTGAGAGCGGCGGATGCAGGGAGGAGGCGGAGGGCATGCACACGCTGGAGGACTTTGAATCTGCAGCAGCCCAGGCAAGAGACAGAGCTGCTCAGCCCGGCCAGCCGCGGGGGAAAGGGAAAGCGCCTTCCCTAACCTGCTCTCTCGTTAGCATCTGGTTCCCTCCTTTGGCTGCTGCAGGGCGCGGAGGAGGAGGAGGGCCTGGATCACACATTATGATTATTATTAACACGATCTGTGTTAGTATTTCTCTCGGGCGGGCAGGGAGGTGATTCCCCGGTTCCTCGGCTCCTTCGCCTCATCACTAGCAGCCTCTTCTCCTGCCGCCGCCACCGCGTGCCCCCCACGCCTGCCGCGGACTGCTCGCCTGCCCCCCCGCCCCTGCAGAGGCTGCTGCTGCTGCTGTCGGAGGGGAGGCGGGGGAAGGTGGAGGGCTTTTGCCCAGGCTGAGACATGCGGGGGGGGAGCTACGGCTGCTGGAGACAGGGATGGGGCAAGACACTGCCGCTGCGAACCCCAGCATCTCCCCATCGGGGACCTGGGAGGCAGAGGAGCCGCCGCTGCCGCTGCTAGACAACGGGTGATGGGTGAGCGTGAGGCGCCCCGCCTCCTGCAGTCCCCCATCCCCCGCCTCCCCCACTCCGGGGTTCCCGGCTGTCCCAGGTCCTCTTCACCGCCCTCTGCTCTGACCTCTCCTCCCCATTTGCCTCCTGTCGCCCCCTCCCCGTGCCAACCATCCTCCCTTTCCCCCGATTTCGGGTATCCTTTTCTGCAAACACATCCCTCGTCTTCCCCTTTTTCCAGGCGTCTTTGTGCTTGATCAGTAAGGGGGGGGGGAGGAAGAGAAGTTCTTTTGGGAAAGGACTGGGATGCAGCATGACTTAGGACTGTCGCAGGTCACTCTCGCGGGCCAGCGTGGTGACTTTGAGAAGCAACCCTGGACCACCCATGGCTAGTGAGGAAAGCCAAACGTGCTCTACCCCTCTCACTTACCTCTGAGACTTTCAAATGTTTTTGTTGCATGCTGAAATAAAATTTTGTTTTCTCTGTAGCAGTTCATTCATTTCAAAAATGCAACACACTATAGTTTTTTTATACATAGCATAAAGGTAAAATAACTATATATGCAATGTTATCTTCCTTTTAGATGTCAAAAGGTTTTTGTGTTTCCCAAGGTTTTCTTTTCTCTGGAAAACGGGTCCAAATGGCTCTTTCAGTGTTTAAGGTTGCCTACCCCTGCCCTAGGCAATGTCCTTGAGGACGGGTGCAGTGTTTCTTTTTGGCAAAGGTTCTTTGTAAAAAGTTTCAAAGCACCACCTACATGGTCTTGCTGATAATATCACCATTCCTGCAGTAGAAGACCAAGTATTTCGCTCTACTCCCCTTGCCACCTCCCTTGGTCTTACTGGTGAAGTGCACTGCAATGCAAGGGCAATAGGTAAGGCAGAACTTCAAGATTTAAATGTGGGATTCTGATAAGTGGCATTCCTATGGGGGAGGAATGCCACGTGTTGCAGGAGCCTGAGCTCCTGTGTAATGCGGCCCCTCACCTCCTAAGCCATTCATGTCTTGGGGATCTGGCTCTGAGGCTCTGCTCTCCCAGCCGTGAATGGCTCTGCAGACAAGAGGGAGAGGCTGTGTTACACAGGAGCTCAGGCTCCTACAACCTTTAGTGTTTTGCCCTCCCTATAGGAATGCCATTGATTCTGATTTGCAGTTCTGTCTTACACCACAGAGCTGGTATGGAAAAGGGATGTGGTGGCGCAGCGGTTTAAACCGCTGCTGCTGGGCTTTCTGACTGGACGGTTGGGAGTTCAAGACTGTGCGACAGAGTGAGCTCCCATTGCTTGTCCCAGCTCCTGCCAACCTAGCAGTTCGAAAGCACCTAAATGCAAGTAGATAAATAGGGACCACTTCGGTGGGAAGGTAACAGCATTCCGTGCACTATGGCGTATAGTCATGCTGGACACATGACCACGGAAGCTTGTCCTCAGACAAACACCAGCTCTACAGGCTTAGAAATGGAGATGAGCACCGCCCCCTACAGTCGGTCACAACTAGACCATTCAGTCATGGGGAAACCTTTACCTTACACCACAATCCTATGCACGGCTACTCAGTTCCATTATAGTCAATGGGGCTTATAAGTGTGGATATAATTGTGGCCTTCATCTGAGTAGGATTTTGAAGATCACTGTATTACAGCTTCCTTGCATTTAAAAACACAAGACCAGGAGAAAGAGGGCAATATTTACTTCAGGGGAAGCTAGAACAGGGATATATGCCAGTTGTACAAATCTATGAAGAGCAATTCACATAAAAAGATAAGTAGCTGACCTATGGAGCTGTGTAGTATTGATGTTATCAGACTCTCTAGATAGGTGAAATGCATTTGTGGACAAAGGCTAGTATTTAAAGACCCATGAGGTCATGCTAATTGCATGAGCTTTAGATGTGATATCTATGGAAAACAGCTTTTAAAACAGGGGAATTGTTGCAGCCAGTATTCAAAGGTGGTGGGAAACTTTCCTCTTGGTTGGGGCAGTGTGTACAGCAGCGACTCTTTGGACTTTGGGCAATAGTTGGGAGCAGCAGCAGACATACGCAGCCTTGCAGCAAATAATTTAAAAGCCAAGAGGGAGGAACTCAAATGCTGGAAGAAGTTACTAACTACACAACGCGCTTTTCAGGATTGTATAACCTCAAAAAGGGGGAGGAGATGATAGTAGTAAAAATCAATGATACACAGAGTAGAACACATCAGATGGCAAACTAATTACAGTGCAATCTTAGAGTTCAATGGGACTTAGTCCAACAAAAGTGAGTACAGTATAGGATTGAAGCCCAAACAGTGCATTTGAATAGCATTTCCTGAGTATGCAACACACTTCACAGGTCCTCTCTGGACGTACAGTAATCTTTATTATCCCTATAGTGCAGGTGGTGGCGCTATGGTTGAGTAGCTTGCCGAAGGACACCTACAGGTCCTATCCAACTTCCAGGGCAGCACCGGGAAAGGGAACAAATGTTTCTTTACCTTGAGAGGGCTTCTGAGATGGCTCCTCCATGTAGGATACCGTTCAGGCTTTGCTGGCACAGCTGCATTGGCATTGGAAAGTTGGACAGGGTAGGGTAGGGTTGGAAAAAAAACACATCAGAAAAACCACACTCAAACATTTATCTCCCTATAGTTACACAAGCTTGCAAACTGCAGGAGCTCAGCTCTTTGTGGGACAATAAGCAGTACAGCTTTCTGAGTTTTAGAAAGCCTCAGACCTTGAGGCAATTAGTTATCTGGTTTTTCTATCATCCATGTTTTCATTTGGCGGCTTTGCAGGACCCACCAGAAATAAGTCCCAACCCACAGTTTGAGAAATGCAGAATTAATCTAATGATGCTTCATCCTATCCACACTTACCTGGGAGCAAGTCCCATTGACTACATGACATCCAGGAAGTGTTCCCACAGGGCACCACTCACCAACTTAAGAGGGTTGCTTAAGAGGGCTGTTTCACTAGTGCTGTAGGCTAGCCCTACAAAGAATCTGAAGACAAATATTAGGGTGCAAGTCCTGCTGAACTCAGGCTGCAATCATATGCACACTGTCCAGGGAATAAGCCCCAGTCCACAATGGGACTTACTCCTGAGTAGATAGGGCTATCTGTTGGATAGCATAGCCAGGATTGCACTGCAAATTCCACTGAACTCAGAGCCCAATTCTATGCATGTCTACACAGAAGTAAGAACCATTATAGTCAATGAGACTTATTCCCCGGTAATCCTGGATAGGATTGCAGCCTCAGGCCCTAATCCTATACACCAGTACTTGGGCATAAGAAAATAAGAAGAGCCCCGCTGGATCAGTGGCCCACCAGACGCCTCAGGGAGCACACAAGACAACTAGATACCTGCATCTTATTGCCACTCCCCTGCATCTGTCATTCTATGGTACCTTATTTCTAAAGCATGGAAGTTGTACTAAGCATCACGGCCTGTAGCCTGCAATGGACTTTTCCTCCAGAAATCTGTCCAGTCTCCTCTAAAGGTACCTAGGCCAGACACCATCACCACCTCCTGTGGCAAGGAGTTCTACAGATTAATTACCCGCTGGGTAAAAAAGTATTTTCTTTTATCACTCTCCCAATTTTAGTGGATGTCCCCTGGTTCTGGTGTTGTGAGAGAGGGAAAAGAACATCTCTCCGCTTTATCCATCCCATGCATAATTTAACAGTGCAATCATTTGCATTTTTACTGTAAAGTTTCATTGCATTCAGCGGGACTGACTCCCAACTCCTTTAGCTTAGCAGCCGAAGTCCCACTCAGCGCAATGAGACTGTCTCCTGAGTGAAGATGCAGAGGAGGATTGCAATCTCGGCGGGACTTTTGACTAAGCGGGCGAAAGATCCGGACTGCCCGTCATCAACTCAGTGGGACTCGCTTCCCGGCTAGGCTTGGGCTGCTGCACCTGAGCGCGGCTTAGGCGCCGGTCACCAGCACTGCTGCTGCAGGAGCCGACTGAGAGGCTCTTGCCAGCGCCCATTCCCCGGCTCGCCACGGGAAGGAGCTGCAGCCGGCGCTTTCTAGCAGGGGAACCGGATGCGAAAGGAAACTGCTTCCGGAGTGCCCTCCCTTGGCCGGGCTGCCGAGTCGCGGGGAGGCTCGCCTACCCGCCCACCGCCATGGCGATTTCGATGGTGCCGATGGAGGCCCAGCTGCAGAGCATCTTCGAGGAGGTGGTGGTGAGTTCCGTCGCCGCGGAGGGCCTGGGAACTGCCGCCGCGTGGTGGGGTGCTGCGACGATGGGGGAGAGACTTGTTAGTGGCTCTCTGAGCTCGCTGTGGGCTGCATCTCTATCCCGCCCTTTCTCCGAGGGGCTCAGGGGAGAGTTCGAGGTTCTCTCTCCCACCTGTGGGGTGGGGGGTCCGTGGCTCTGGGGAGGGGAAGGCGGGTGTGGGGGCTCTCTGCCTTCGGTGTGCGGACGTGCAGCCCTTGTTTTAGCTGCTGGGGAGTGTGCAGTGGTGCGAAGAAACGATGCGGGGCTTTGCTGTTGTGCTTTGTGGTCTGGCGCTTGCCGTGGTCTGGTTGGGGAGGAGGGAGGTGTCTGACGGAAGAAGCGGTGAGGCTTTCAGATTTTGGAGGTAGAGTGGAAGCCTCGTTAGTTCGTGGCAGCCGGTGACCTTTTATATCACAACACACGTGGTCTTTTTAAAAGCACCGCAGAGCTTTGTGTGTGTGATGTGATGCAATGCAGAGGTCAGGCAACAGTGATTTGGAGTAACAAGGATGGGAGAAAAGGAGCTCTGCAACCTTTTTTTGAGGAAATACGATTAGGATCATGCTGAGAGGAGTCCCTAGGACTGGGAGTATAACCGTGTTGTTCGTGAAACGTAGACTTATTTGACCATTTGTCCTCTGCCTTTGCCCAGGACATCTCCTGTTCAAACATCTTGCCTCTTTATTTGGCAGGTTTGTACAAAAGAGCCTCAGAACAGAAATACCTTATTTCTGCTACCGTATTGGATACTTTAGTTTGTCCTTGGTCCAAGACAGTTTTCATTTCCCACTTTTAGATTCCTTACTTAGCCTTTTCTTGACTATGCCCAAACTATCCACAGAATGCTTCTGTAGGTTTGCTGACTATATACCAGGGAAGCTAGATCATTGGATCATAAAAGGGATGCTGCTGGTCATTTGTCCACTAATCCACTAATTTGTCCACTGAATGTATCACACCTACATACAGAAGAGAAAGGCTGTTTGTTAAACAAACATTTTTTTAAAGCGTTTTTAAAAAAGCTTTCCTGCAGTGCAGGTGCAGCCATGAGATTTGCAGCCAATCTCATTAGATCTGAAATAAGACCTCCACCCTAGATGTGTTTTGTATTTTTTCCTCCTTGCTCCAGAGCAAAGGAGAATGGCTGCAGCCTATTGTCATGGTAAGAGAGGTAAAAAGGCTGAATGCTAATTAACAGAATGATTTCATTTAAAGTTAAGTGGGGGGTGTTGCATTCCATAAAAGCCTCCATCTGAATATCACTCTGTTCCACCCCCCAAAAAAGCTTTAAAAATAGAATTGGGGCCCAATCCTATCCAACTTTCCAGCGCTGATGCAGCCATGCCAGTAGAGTGTATGCTGCATCTTGAAGGGGGAGTCAGTCATGGAGGCTTCTGCAAGGTATGGGAATGTTAGTTCCTTACCTTGGGGCTACATTGCAGATGGAAAGAATTGGATCTTTAGGCAAATTCACAGTACCTAACTGGCTAATTCAGGATGCCCTGCTCTCTAGTTTTTCCATTGCCAGAGATCTGATCAGCAGGATACAATTTTTTTTTTTTTGGTGGTAGTACCACTGTTGTACAACTTCCTTCCCAGAGATATCTATACCTTTCCACACTTTTAGGAAAAAATTAAAACCTGCTTTGTTTGGTAAAAGCTTCCCAACTCTATGACTGCTTTCACGTGCACTGTTTATTCTGGTTTTACTGCTATTTTTGTTCTTGCGTTAATACATACCTGTTGTTAATGTTCTACAAACTGCTTTGGTTTCTCGGTACAACTGGCCATGCTACCTTCTGTAGCATTTAATCCTCGCTTTGGTTAAGGTCTACTGCTTCTGTCTATAATGGCCCTTTAGCTTTCATTGGTTTTGTAGCACAGTCTCCATTTCAGTATTTATGTGTTGATTAGTTCACTTCCCCAGATATCTGTAAAGACTTCGAATAAACATAGATGGGAGGAGATGTAGAACAATAGACCAACTGCAAAATTGAATAAGACTTATTTTTGTTTTTCCCCTTACAGAAAACAGAGGTCATAGAAGAGGCTTTTCCTGGGTAAGTGTAGTGTTGCTTTACTTGCTTGTGCAATACTAAATATTCCGGTGTATATTCTAGTGACAGAATGCTTGACAAATAACAGTGGTTTTATTTGCCATAGAATGTTCATGGACACTCCTGAAGATGAGAGAGCCAAATTAATCAGTTGCTTGGGGGCCTTTAGACAGTTCTGGAGCAATCTTTCCCAAGTGAGTATTTCAACTGTGGCTGACATACATTTTTCTGCCACCCAAACAGAGGCAAAAAAATGACCAATTCAGAACCTAACATGTACTTCAATCATACTGCCAAAAAATTCTGGGGAGTCTCCTGTACTGTATATGTAAAGCTGCCAGGTAGATGTCCTGTCACCCCCTCAAACACCTAAAGAAAACTTTAGGCAGGTCCTGATGATTATCTGATGGATAGGATGCACCATGCTCTTTGTAAGAGTTGCAATGCCATCTTCAGGCCTCTGGTCCTTTCTTCTCCAGCTGGTTCACACTGAAAATTCCTGTAGAGTGTCAGTTCTGTCAAGGACTGCTTCCTTTTCTTTGCAGTCACTCCAGTTGCTTGACTGGCTTCATAGTAGTTGACTGCATGGATAGAGTTGTTCTATTCTCCTCTGAGTTTCTTTGAAGGTGCCTTCCTGCTCCCCTCCAAGGGCTTGCTCAGGGTGTTTTGTTTTCATTATTGGTTCCTTGTTGAAAGAGGATCAGTTCATTTAAGAACACACCCACTTGGACTGCCAGTCAGATTCAGTGGAACCTACTTCTGACTAAATATGCTTGAGACTGAGCTGATTATCACAACATAGACAACTTGGCAATTGCATTATTATATTTTCTTTCAGTATGCAGGCAACCAGAAGAATGTAGCTTAAAACCAGTTTGGGCTCTGTGCCTTTACTGTTCCTTCTGATAGTTCCTTGTATTGTGAAATATTCAGAAATATTTAAGATGTGGTTTGTTTATGGGAGTTGTTCATAAAAATATTTCTTATGCTTATTGTTAAAATTTTGTTAAATGAAGTAGATGAATTCAGTTTAATTTATTTTTTTGCAGGAATCTCATGAGCAGTGTGTACAGTGGATTGTAAGGTTCATCCATAACCAGCATAGTCCAAAAAGAATTTCTTTTCTATATGACTGTTTAGCAATGGCTGTTGAGACGGGGCTGCTGCCACCCAGGTAGGTTCCTTTCAGACAGATCAGGCAGCAGAGTGGGCATCTTTAAGATGCGTAGATCAGCTGCTTAAAGCATTCCTCCTAGTACTTCTGCTCATTGGCAGCTTTATTCTTGGAGAATGTATCACTCAAGTTCTGTTTGTCATTTCTCTAGAATGGTTTGTGAATCTCTGCTAAATTCTGACAACCTTGAGTGGGAAAGGACACAGCTTTGGTCGCTAACATTTCAACTTGTTGGAAAAATAATTGGCGGTGTAGACTATAAGGTAATGGTCTAGAAGAACAGTGTTATAATATTGGGTGTTTTTTTTATAATGCCTAGTAGTAATGTTTTAGACCAAATTGGCACAGTGGTAGATTTGTATCCAGCCCTTGGCAGGTGGTGGGGCCCTCCCACAGCAGCCTGCTAAAGGAGTATAAATACAGTGCAACTTCGGTATCTGCTGGGGTTCTATTCCAGAGTCCCCCATGGATACAGAAGTCTTCATTTAAATGTCCTTATATATGATGCAGCCCTCGTATCAAAATGTTTGGAGTCCCCTGTTTTAGACAATAGTTAACTTCTTATTTTTACTTGGTTGGTTGTTTAAACTGAATGCCTGCTTTATCCTAAAGCTCAGGGTAAAAGACTCATGTATATCTTGATATACATAGCAACTGTGTGATGTAGGCTACAGTTAATCCTGTTGATGGTAATACAATTGCCTTGCCCAGTGGTACCAATGAAGGTTACCATATGAAGCTGCCTTTTACTGAGTCAGGCCAATATACACAATCACAATATTTAAGTGCTGCTGCCAGGACCCCTTTTAGAATGGCAGTCCGTTAGGAAGTGATGTCATGGCTGGAAGTGACATTGTCAAGGAAGAAAATTTAACGCACCCATATGACAAAAATAAAGTCATTTACGTAAATTAAACGTTTACAATAAGTATGTGCTTAAGAATTCATTTAAAAAGGGAGAACTTTCCTAAACCTCCCGGGCAGTTGCTGACCTGTTTACAAAAAAATTCCCCAAACATCCCAAAGGCTGCAACCTTATCAACACTTATTCAGGAATAAGCCTCATTGACTATTATTCAAAGCATATTTTATCTCTATCTCTCAGCCTGTTAAAAGTACAGATCTGTAACATTTCCCCAAATGCAGTGACATACCATGGTAGCATCAAGTCTAATATATTAAATAAAATATACTTTGAAATGAATGGGGGCCCACCTGATGTTGGTTCGTGACCCATCTAGTGGGTCCCAACCCACAGTTTGAGAAACACTGGGCTATATCATTCCCTCCATACTCACAGTTATGATGTTAAAAATGCTGTTATTTGCTGAGATGTTACCAAGCACTTGAATTTGCATCACTTACTGGCTTATCTATAACCCGTGATGTCTGTTGATGGCAATCCTGAGCCTATTGTAAAATAAATATCTTATTGTATACTGAACCTTGTTCTACAGTACATTGTAACATGATTTGATTGTAAAATGAAGGCCAGCTTTACATTCTTTTTATATAAAATTTCAAATGTGTGACTTTTTTAATGTGTACAGTTGCAGAAAAATAAGTTTGTCTCTTTTTTTAATAGGGTGTGCGAGATCTTTTGAAAGTTATCCTAGAGAAAATACTAACGATCCCTTACACAGTGAGCTCTGCTGTTGTGCAGCAACTTTTAGCAGCAAGAGAGGTAAACTTACAAACTGTCAACATGTGTTATTGTAATGGATCAGTTGGATTTAAGACATATTCATTGTATCAGTTAATCTAGTATAGTTTTTGAGGAGTAATTTAGAGTTTAAAACTGATTTAAAAAGAGACATCAAAGAAAGTTTATCTGATATTCCTCTAATGACCACTTTCTGTACATTTAATAAGCAGAGGATAATGTTCTTACCTAGAGCACGTCCTTTAAAGCAGATCTCTTCTATGAAGGCACAGCCAACATATAGTGGCAATTTTGATGATATGGAGCATATGGAACTTAAAGCAATGGCTGTAGTTATAAAATATGTGGAGTAAAAAATGTATTTTGGGTCCATTTGCTGCCATGGCATTATACCGTAGTATTGCTTGGTATTATGTTCTGGAACTCTCTTCAGTTTTGCATAATGTTATTAAAGATAGTGTTTTCATTTTACTCAAGTCACAGTACTGATGGTTTTTTCAACATCTCTTTCAGCTTTTATTCTTGTAAGCTTTTTTAGGATACAAGGGCATCCCAGTGTAGTTTGGAAGTTGAAACTAAATGTAATTGCAGCTTCTAATTCTGAATGTGCCTTGTGTTCTAGTACAATACAACCATATAATTTCTGCGTTCCTTCCGTTCCATTTGTTTAATAATTTGTAACCTTTTTGTTTGACCTAGGTCGTTGCATATATTTTGGAAAGGGATGCATGTTTATTACCTGCCTACTTTGCAGTTACAGAGATTCGAAAGCTATACCCTGAGGGAAAACTTCCACATTGGGTAAAACTGAGTAATGATTATTTATAAATGCCTGTATTTTGTTCCTGTCAACCAGAGGTCACAGATAGAATAAATAGAATAGGGAAGATTTTCTGCCTGCTAGTATTAAGCAGACCTTTGGTAGGATCACTGCTGAGTCAAGGAGTCCAGTTTGTGTTAGAGGACAGCCCCGTAATGTATCTCATCCCATCCTATGAAGATGCTTTCCACAGTTTGGGGAACAAGAAAATCCTTCAGCTAATGTTAACCATTTAGTTCCTTGTAGCGTGCTATGTAATAGTCACAAGTAAACAGTATCAGTTGTAAAAGTTGAATCAAGCAAAAACATAACATTCTTGCTTGCTTGATATGGTTGGGTAGTCTGACAAAAACAAGGTGCTTATACTAAGGGCTTCTTGATGACAAATCATTTGAAATTGATCAGAAAGTAGAATGTATATAAAACACATGAGACTGCCTTATAACAAGTCAAATTGGTCCATCTAGGTCAGGCTATGCTGACAGTGATTCTTGAGGATTTTAGACAGGGTTCCTTCTCAGCCCTATCTGGAGATTGAACCTGAGATTTTTCTGCTCATGCTCCCCCTCTTTCCCCACTTGTACAAGAACTTCCTTCTTGGCCGTTGCATAAATTCAAAGGATACCATGCCCATTATGCAGCTATCTCAGCTGCTTTCACTCTGTAGCTGGGGCAAAGGCTCTCTAATCCCTTCCTCCATCAACACCATCTCTCTGTAAGAGAAGCTTTGGGTTTTGCAAAGGGAATAGGAAGCCCACATGCCTTGTGCTTCCTGTTCCTGTGCCATCTTTCAACTTTTGCAGAGTAAACTTTGTGCATCTCCCTGCCATGGTTGTGCATTTCTTGTTTCCTTTTCATCACTGGTACCCAGAGTTCTTTTGTATGTGAGCTACTGGTTCTTGTTTGTTTTGCTTTGCACATTGGAGAGTGTAGCTGTGGTGCATAACGTGAAGAGAACCAGATGCTGTTATTATTCACACTTGGTAGGAGTCTGTCCGTCTGTCTGCCAGAGGTCATTTTGCTTACGTTTTGGACCGTATGACACCAGTTCTGCTGGCTTAGCTTTGAACTAAAAGTACTGTTTCTGTAAAACAAAAACAATAATTACTGATCAGTGTTTATAGTATTTGGATTAATCAGGTGGATCTGGTACCTATTTCCTCTGCCCACCCCCTACCCACTAAACCACTGTCACTTACTATGTTCCTTCCCAGGCAATGTTTTTAGTCAAAACAGGAAGTGGAGGTCATGCTGGGAACTCTTGAGTGCACCACACTTCCTGTTTTCCTTAGATGGACTGTCAGAACAGGCAAAGTAAGTGGCTGTTTACCCACTTTCTTATATTGCTCCTTTCTTGTGCAGTCCCTTTAAGTTGAAAGGGACAGTGTGAGGTAAGGGAAGCGGATTGCATTGCCCACACAGTTGTTTGGGGCAGGTCCTTTATCCTGAGTTTTACATTGCCTTCCTCCAGCCTGTCGTAGATTGAGCCAACAGTCTACTTCCCTACCCACTTCACTTGTAGTACCGGTCCTAGGTAGGGAAACATGACAGACTGTGGAGAGGAGAGTGTGGCAGACTCAGGGTGAAGAACACATTGAATCTTTTACTCCCCCACCATCTGCCAAGGATGTGAGCTGCATCATTCATTTCATGGCTAGGGAGGCTCTGCTTTTAATGCTGGTGAACCTTTTTTCATGAAATAAATGTTTCATACATAATATTTCATAATACAATACAGGGTATTTGATTTCTACTTTTTTTCCCCTTTTCAGTTGTTGGGCAACCTGGTATCGGATTTTGTGGATTCCTTCAGACCTACTGCAAGAATAAATTCCATCTGTGGTAAGGATATAATAGTACAAGGACATCTAAGCTGTAACATTTGGATGTAGCTTCATGTGTCTTTTTACAAGCTAAATTTGCAGACTGCTCTGAGCTCCATTAATTTATCATGAGTTCATAAGGCCTGGGTCAGCATAGTATTTGGGACAGAGCAGGAACTGTACCAGGAATCAGAGCTGGGGATATGGCCTCAGCAGTGTCTTACAGTGGTATTCTGTAGGCCTCTTATGCAAGATCTCCACTCAGAATCCCATAGATCTGAAAGGCCTATAGCAGCTTCAGAGATCAGCATTGCTCACTTTTGGTCTTGGGTAACAGTAAGGGCCCAGTCCTATCCAACTTTCCAGTGCTGAAGCAGCTGTGCCAACAGGGCGTGCTCTGCATCCTGCAGGGGGGGAAGCAGTCATGGGAGCCTCATCAAGGTAAGGGAACAAACATTCCCTTATCTTGGGGCTGCATTGCAGCTGCACCAGCCCTGGAAAATTGGATAGGATCTGGCCCTAAGTTATTTGAGTTATTTCAGCCAGGCAGAATTGGATGGCTGGATTGTCGGATTCAAACATAATGGGAAACCATGGTTTTACTGCTACATGAATGAGCTTTGCGCTTTCACCTCCCCCTCCTGCTAATTTAGAGGATGGGAAGAAAAACAGTTACTTCTGGTTAGATGTTAACCAGAGGTCTACATTGAGTTTGAACCTGAGAACTCACATTTACTTCATACCAATTGTAAGAGGAACAAACTAGCATCAAACAATAGTGGATGTTGTTTGATCCTTGTTTGATCCTTAACTACAGTATGTCTGGAAGTAAACCAGAGTTCCTATGTTTATACGTACGGCAGAACTTTGGTTAACTTCCAAATGAAGTTGCATGTGAACAAGCAGGGGAGGGGGGAAGTTAGCAGCCTGTTCATATAAAAAATAGAGGACTGTGGTTTTCCATTACATCTGAACTGGGCCGCAGTCATGTAACCCTACTGACTGCATTAGCCTAAGTCAGGGCGCTCCAGACTCTGGCCCATGGGCTGCATCAAACACCTGTTCTCCCTGGATGAACAGCACCTACCGTTCTATGTGGGAGCTGTTGCGAAGCCACCCAGTCCACCCCAATAGTACCGGCCAACTGCTTCCAGGTTCTGCCGACCCAGCAGGCTATGTGCCTAGATTTCAGCCCAGACACAACTGGCTGTCCCAACTATTGGAGGTGCATAAAGGGGCTTCACAGCGGCTCCTGACAAAATGGTAAGCGCTGTTCGTGCCAGGGAAGCTTTGGCTGGCGGTAGCGGTCTCCAGTGTGGAGACCACTGGCCTAGTCACTGATTGCACCCCCACAATTTGCATATCTGTGCAAGTTCTGGTTCTTTTGTTCATAATTTTTAGGCTTTTTTAAAGGTGAGAAATATTCTACAATCATTGTACGCTACGCTGGGAGTAGTTAGAAAGTACTTGTACTTGTTGCTCAGAACATCCTAATTATTAGAAATGTGAAAATTATCTTACGTATATGTCTAACACAGACACCCAGGATGTTAGGTCTGTTTATTAATAAAGGAGAGCACTCCAGCACAGAACTGACACAGTTCTTTTGCTGCTTATATTTATCAGCCTTGGAGTTAGGAAAGCAAAGTTTTTTCACTCATAGTTCAGAACATCAGCAAAATGCAAGCTGTTGACATCATGTAATGCAAGTATACATCAATATAAATGTATAAGAAAACATGAGTAACCGTTTCAAGGCTTTGTGTGTTTGGAGAGTGAAATGCCTTGAATTCTTTTTCTCTCTTTGGCGTCTAAAACATGTAGGGCGATGTAGTCTTCTTCCTGTAGTAAATAACTCTGGTGCTATTTGCAATTCATGGAAGCTGGATCCAACAACTCTTCGGTTCCCACTGAGAGGCCTTTTGCCCTATGATAAGGTACACGTGCATATGACCGTTGCAACAGCTTTATTTCTGAATCAAGAACCTTGAAGAAGAAAATTGACTATTTTGCATAAAGTTACTAGTGATTATCTCAGTTTCATAATGCATTAAAATATTCCAGTTGTAATTTCCAGTCTTGGTTTAGCTCATTAATGGCACGAGTTCTAAGGAAACAGTTGATGTAGCCTGCTCTCAAGAATCTGAAGGGGTTTTTGCCACTTCCTAGTATTTATTTTTATTCTGGCAAGAGTCACACCCTTCTGCTGAGCCTGGGGAAAGATGGGAGTACTTACCAGATTTTGTGCTAAATTCAAAAGGGTAGTGAAGCAATGAGATAAGCTCTCATCAACCTCCTGTTGACATGCGAGGCGTTTTGCTGCTCTTTAATCCTGTCTGAAATCAGGAAATCCTTCTGTTCTTTCTATGAGCTGCAACAGGATGGACAATCTTTGTCAACTTAAAACTCCAGTTTGTGAATCCCTTCTTGCTCCATTTGAACTGGGTGTGTAAACTATACAAAGCAAAACTCAGGGTTCTTGCGTATTACGTATTGCCAATACTTCTGCTCCATTGCCATCGGCTGTTTTCACAAGCTTATTGCCCAGAAGCGTAAACACTTCTATTGACAGGGCTTTCTGCAGAAGAAACTTATGCACATTACATAGCTTATGAAGGTGCTACAAGATAATATAGCCAAAGGAAGACAAAGGGGTGAAAAGGGGCTTTTTCCTACTTACTGGTATTGGCGCCAGCGACCCACTTCTAGTTTGTAATCGTCAAACCAGAAGTGGAAAACATCACCAAACTTCTAAAAAACCCAAATGCTTCTAATATTAAGTGTTGAAATAAATATATTTCCAGGCTGGATATGTGTACACAGACATGGGGAAAATATGCAGACTCCACACACGAAATGACCCTGGCTGGGAATCAAATTTTTTCCCCTCAACTTTAAAATAAATGACTTTATAGAGGGCTTGCTGTGTAGAGAAAAATGGATCCTGAAGATTACAGAACACTCTAGGGCCCTATAGTTTGGTTCCGTGACCTATGTTTTGCTGAAACGTACAATGGATTCATACGGGAAAGGCTTTGAGGCTCTCAGTGTATTTGGAAAACAATAAATGGGCAGCCGTGGTAGTTTAAAAGGGCTGTAGTACCGTATATACTCAAGTATAAATCAATGGATAAGTCAAGGGCACGTTCTAAGCCAAAAATAATAGAATTTGCTCTGACTCATGCATAAGTCAAGGGTGAAACTTAGGGTGTGGTTATTAAATCCTTTGAAAATGACTTAACAGTAATTGTTCTGAGGCAGCAACAGAAAGCCACCAAAAAAGGAGCTATTACATTCTTCTGAGACAGCACAGAAATTGAGCTATTCTCCAAATAAGAAGGGAGAGAAATGAAGGTGCTTATTGGAATTGTAGGTTTTGTGAGCAATACAGCATAGCAGCAGCCATAGCAGCAGCCTTCATAATGACTACAATTCCCAAAATCACCTTCATCTCTCTACCTGTTTGGAGGAGAAGGAAAATAGCTACTGGTTTTTTACTTGCTGTCTGTTGGTGCCTGAGAACAATTACTGGTAAGTAAAATTGCTCTGTTTTTTTTTTTCTAACCCCCTCAGCTTTCTGCTTCTTATCCCAGCCCCTACCCAAGCTGCTTTAAAAGCTGCTGTACAATTTATTAAAGCTGCATGCCAACAATGCTTTGCAATCATAAAAAGTACAAAAATTACTGGATTACATGCCCAGCAACTATTGTGAAGCAACTTCACAATAATAAATACAATAGACTGAGAGAGCAAGTGTGTACAACTCGAGAAATGAAGCTGGTATTGATGAGTTCTAGAACCTAGCAAGTGAATTGCTGCTTCTGTTGACCACTTTCTTAGCTACAGATATGGAATACTACCATGCATTGTGTGGTGTGGTATTGGTAGTAACAAATTGGTTTTTGTGACAAACTGGCATATAATTATGGTAGTAGATTTGTACGGAGGTACGGTCTATAAGACCGCAGTTGTATAGATGCTTATCTAGCAGTTAAGTCTGTTGACCACAGTGCAATTGTGTAGACATGCCTAGAGTTGTACTGTCATTAATTCATTCTAATTCTTCTTTGAGAGAGATTGAAACCAGAAGCAAGAGTTGAATGGAAGAGAACAGTAAAATAAATGTTTTGATTACATGGAGAATTAGAATTTTTTTTTAAAAAAAATTGAGCTTGGTTTTGTTTCAGTATGTTTGGTGTTTATTTTTTGTTTTGTTTTCAAGGATCTCTTTGAGCCCCAGACTGCTCTGTTGCGGTATGTGCTGGAGCAACCGTATTCCAGAGATATGGTCTGCAATATGTTAGGTCTAAACAAACAGGTACTGTATTACGATGTTCTGTTTTGTTTTGCGTAGAACCTGCACTTTTCTTTTCTCTTTTTTCTTTGCTGTAGCTAACTGAGCAAAACAGTTTTTCTTCTTTCAATATGATTGCTTTAGGTTAATTGGACGCAATTATACCAATCATTATACATAATCGTTTTAAAGATACCTAAATTGAAAGTTGAGATTTTTTTATTTAAAAAAAGATTATTTTTTTGGCATTGCTTTTTTCCCCCCTATAAGGCCAGCCTCAAATATACCCTGGACAGATGTTGACCTATAGCGAACATACAATTTTCTTTTTGTGGGGGGTGATAGTTGTGATGGATGTACTGTTTAGATCACTGGTCTTTAGAATTTGTCTGTTGAATGCCTTGGCATGTTTTCATTACCTTCAGCGGTAATGAATGATTTGATGTTTGTTTAATTTTAATTTTATTTTTTTATTTTTATTTTTGCCTTACCATGTGGGAGGGCCTGGTCTGACTTGGGGTAACTTGAGGCTGGCCTCATAGTCACTGTTTTGTCTTTTCTTTTTTTCTTCCTTTATTTTTGTTCTGTCCTGTCTTGTCCTGCCCATCCTCCAATGCTCTAGACCTTGAACATTGCGCAGGTATGTTCACAACCTTACTGTTGTATTGTGACTAACGATACGCTGGCTGCTTTGTAGCCACTGATTCCAGTTCGAGAATACATGTCTGGCCAGGGCTTGAAATTGGGGGATCATTATATGCTATCATAAGGTCAACTTCCTACTATCAGTCTGAGGTTCTGACAAATTTCCTATTTAAAAAGAACATTAACATGATAAACAGGAAGTTTTGTCAGGTCTTCAGCCTGTTCAATAATTGGCTTGAGTTACTTCCCTAATCTGCCATAGATGTTTTTGTTCAGGCAATAAAATGTCTTCCTTTTCCCCCCGTTAAAACACACAGTTCTATAAGAATCTGAAAGAAGATTCCTTCCATTGAATCTTGATATGCTTAAGATTTATGAATGAAAATTCAACTTGACTAGGAAAGGTCATTCTCAGCCTCCATGATAAATTCCCTTTGACTACCTCGAAATGGGCTGAACTAAGCACAGGTGAAGAAAAAAGGATAAATTGTTTTAAAATACAATAATTTCCACCTTATTTTCATTTGTCTAGTTACATAATTGAATATGGCCTTTTAATTTTTAATTTAACAAGTTCATCTCGTGATATTTAAGCAAAGTACAATAGCGTTGGTGTTTGCAATACTATAGTGAAGGTTGTGTCAGTGTTTTCATTGTATAAAAACTCATTTCAGGGAGTTGTACTTGACCATAACATTTGCTTGATGCTAAAACTTTGGTTACATTAACACAAATTTTTTTTTATAATATCCAGAGTTTGATATACCTTTTCACATATGCACTGCATATACTCATGCATAAGTCAGTCTCATGGATAAGTCAAGGGCAAGACAGCAATCATACAATTTGCTATGACTCATGCATAAGTCAAGGGTAAAACTTTGGGGTGGCAGAGGTATGAAATTTTTTGAAAAGAACTTACCAGTAATTGTTCTGAGGTAGCAACAGGCGGCCAACCAAAAAACAGACCCATTTCTCTTTCTTCTGAGGCAGCAAAGAAACAGAGCTATTCACCCAAAAAGAAGGAAGAGAGATGAAGGTGCTTATGGGAGGAAAATAGTACAGTACTTCCATAGCAACAGTCCTCATAATGACTACAATTCCCATAAGTATCTTCACCCCTCTTCCTGTTTGGAGAAGAAGAAAAATGGCTACAGTTTTTTTTCCTTGCTGTTTGTGCCTGAGAATAATTACTGGTAAGTAAAATTGCCCTTTTTTAACCCCTTGCTTTCTGCTCCTTATTCCCTCCCCCCAGCTGTTGTTAGGAGGTTTATTAACCATATTGACCCATGTATAAGTTGATCCATATTTTCAGGGTCAATTTTCAGGCATAAAATTTTAGCCTTATACATGAGTATATAGGGTACTTTGCAGACATAAGTGCACATCTCTTTAAAGTATTTAATACTTTAAAGTAGTAAGTTAAAGATTGGACAACCTTATACAAAGATGTAGGTTAAACTTAAAAACAAGTTCCAGTGAATCCAGTGAATCATACAGTTGTAGGATGAATGCTTCACAGGATGTTTTTGACATCCAATTTCCAAGTTGATGGAACTCTATATATAATTCGCAACTTTTTTAGTGCTAAGTTTTAAAATAATTAATATCATTGGTACTGCCTTGGTTTTGGGGGAATGCCTTAAGTCCCTGGTCTAAAAGGCATTGGCCATTATACATGGTCTTGTATTATTCAGGGTCCCTCTGGCAGGCATAGTTTTGTGCATACATGGCTCTTTCCTAGCAGTGATTGACTATGGGGAAGTCCAGTTTATGTGTACAATATTCCCTGACTTGGTAATGCATGGATAACACCCCAGGCCAGTAAGTTCTTAGTAGACCCACTCTGGATCTCAAGACTTAAGCTGGTAAGCCTTTTTCTGATTCATTTCCGCAGAAGAGGACACATTCAATCTTCTGTGTGCATGAAGGTGCTCCCCCTCTGCAATGAATGGAGAACCCCAGGACTGCTTAAGTACTACATGCGCATTAGAGAGTACCCAAAACTTTGCATTGTAGAAAATATGTTAATTAAGGTGTGAAAGGAGTAAATGATGAAAACAGTATTGGACAGTGCATTGATTCATACCTCATTAACGTATTTTGGCACTTAAATGCTAAATGCCACCTATTGTAATGGGAACACACACACTGCCCTGTTTTTGGGAAGGCACACTCTATATGAGCCAGGGCACCGTAAACCAATCATAATTTCCATATCTGCTTAAATATCCCTGACTGTGCAAAATTATGCACTGCTCCTCTTCTCACTTTAATGCTGCAAAAACTGGGGCATGTAGCGCAAGCAAACTTTTTGTGTAAACTTACTTTCAAATGCCTGTGAAACTTAATTTACCTCATTGGTTTTGGCTAAGTTACTGTTTTGCAGCTTTCCTATCTCTTTAATAGGAATAATAGTGAACTTTCTTTACAGGGTGGCTATAGTGACAGAAAAGATGGTCATTTCAAAGTTCACCAAATACTGAGATCCTGATCATTCCCTTCATGCAAAACCCTAGTTCACTCTTTCCCTTCTCAGTTTGCTCTGTAATATTCCCAAATTTAAATATTCAATGGTCGCCACATGCCGTCTCCTTCGTCTTCCTAGTATATTAATAGTTAAAAGTAAAAATATTTTTGTGAGGAAAACATGGTCAGAAGCTTTGTGCAGTTAAGTTCAGAAATTACAGTTTAATATTGTTCTCTGTATAAAAACTCTTCTACCTATGTGGTAGAAGGCCAAGTTTTGTGAAATATTTCCACTTTCAGCATATGGTTACAATTTCAACCCAGAGCAAACTTTTATGGCCAAGTAACAAAACTTTGAAATTCATGGTTTTTAATGGAAATGCTGACAAACTATGAATTGTAGGTGTGCTGCCATAATAACAGTCTGTGAAATTTCTGTTCATTTGTCAGTGACAACGCATGAAAGGGTTGTGTGTGACATCACGGGTTGTGTGGAAGTTCAAGGCTGATGCTTCAAATGACACCCATGGTGAAAGTTGGTTTGAATGTAGATTAATTTGGAAAGAAATATGTGTGTCCTGCTATTTGATACTTTCAGGACTTTAGATATTAGCTCTCCATTGCAACATGAAATAGTCACAGCTCCATCAGTAATTCTTGAATGTGGCATTACATATGCGACTCAGAAATTAGTGAATGGAAAGAAGCTTTAAAATTGAAAGTCTTGTGAGATATGTAAATTCTGTTTAGGGTGAGGAATCCTGATTGTGCCAGTCCTGTTGTATCTGTTTCACTCCACCTAATGCACATTTGATTTCATGTTTCCATAGGGACCTGTGTCTGAGGAACATGTCCTGTTCTTACAGTATGTTCAATATACCCTGATTGATTTATTTTGCAAAAAAGTAATTAGTCAAATAGTCATAAGTAGAAAAATGCATTTCACTAAGACAATTATAATCCGAAGTGCACCTTCCTCCCTGACTCCGAGAATAGTCCAGATGCACTTTACAGTGCATTTGCGACACTCCTGGGCAGGAACAAGTCCAGGTTAGGATTGCGCCCTAAGAGAGAAACACTACTTTTATAATGGAGTGTGCAGTTAGGACGAACATTTTCCCCTCTTCATTGTATTCTACTGTTGTCCTCTTTTCCTTCCCTGCCTCATGGATCTTGTGGCACTCTTACCTTCGCTCACTGCATTTCCTTTTTAGGAATCTTCTCAAATACTTCTTTCCCATACCGGTACCTGTACTGGGTCACCGTGGTGAATCCCTCACCCATTCTCCTTCAGTAGCTCCTTGTAAAACAAGCTTTTGGGAAAAAAGGAAAAAAAATTCTTTTCATATGGTTTTTATAATTGGAAAATAAGTAGTTTAACCTTAAAATTGATCCTTTGTACTCAGTGAATCAAAGATATACACCATCTGTTGTCTAAGCTGTTACGTTATCTAAAATATATTGCTGCTGCCATTCTCCAGGGGCTTAGAGCAATTAGTATTCATTAGGTGAGATAAGACCTCCTCCCTTCGCCCTGGAGCAAGGCAAAAACTGCAAAACTGATTAATCACACTTCCAGGGATGAAGGAGAAAGTCTTATTTCTGAGCTAATGAGATTGGCTGCAGATCTCATGGCTAAGAAAAGCTTTTTAAAACTTGTTAAACAATTAACAGCATGTGTTTGTTTAACAAAGAGCACTTCTATGGTGAGTCAAATCAGTGGATGAGAAGGCTCCACCTGTACCTGTATTCTAGTGCATTTACTCCCCTGCATCTGGCATTTTGAGGTAGCCTACTTCTAAAATCAGGAAGTCTAAAAAGGAAGGACACATCCATTGTGGCTTGTAATCTGTGATGAACTTTTCTTCCAGAAATCAATCCCTTTTTAAAGGCATCTAGGCCAGATGCCATCATCACATCCTGTGGCAAGGAATTCCACAGTTTAATTCCAAGCTGGGTAAAGAAACTCTCCTGACACTCAGTTTTAGTGGATATGCTGTTGTATGGAAGGGAAAAGAACATCCCTCTGTCCACAATCCCCATGCTATGAATAATTTTGTACACTTCAATCATGTCTCCCCTCCAGTGCCTTTTTTCTAGACCAGGAAGTCCCTAAAGCTGTAGCCTTTCTTCATAAGGCGCCCCCCCCCCACTCAGTAATCATTTTGGGCGCTCTCTTCTGCACCTTTTCTAGTTCCACTGAGTTTTCAGACCTATATTCTTGAATCCTAAACAAGGTTTTACTAGTGTGTTTTCCACCTATGAATAAATTAAGGTGAAAAGAATCTCTTGAATGATTTTGGCTTGATTTGCCAAAATCTAAAACATGACGTCCTACCACACCCAAATACTCAGGATTCATTGAAGATGATTGACTGTGGATTAGCTGATGATGACCAAATAAAAAGACGCTCTGTTCAAAACATCCACAACTTTCAGTTCACATCAGTGTTTCCCAACCTGGAAGTTGTGATCCAGGACAGCAGGAAACAACGTATTTTCCCTTCAGGGGCAGAATGACATGATGGCTTCAACAGCACTTCTGGGTTCACACGGCCGCTAAGTGAAAAAAAAGGGTTTTCACGGCAAAACCCAGATTCTTGCCACTGCTGGATCCAGTTAAGTCTGAACATCCTTTTTTTACTTAGGGGACAGCAGCAGCAGCGTGAGCCCAGAAGTGCCATCACCGCCGAGTTGCCACCCCAGTTAACACCCCAATCCCTTAGTGGTTCCCTTATCTTTGAGTAAAGGCTGGGAACCACTGGTTTACAGAAACATGTACCATTTTACGTTATTAGTATCCCAAGGTTAAAAACACTTGGAAGGGGATGAGTTTTTTCTTATCTGAAGCTGCATTGTGAAGGGAGTTTGAGGCTTGCGACTAGGGTTTGGGATCTGAAATCCAGAAACATCACGGAATAGCTGAAATTATTTCTCTGCCCATAAATAGGATGGTGCACGTTGAGACCTCTTGTAGCTGAGCAGGCAATTCCCTAGGTGAGGTCAACATAATGGCTAGACTGCTTGGAATGTGCTGGGCATGGGGTTTGGGTTCTTTTTTTTCTTTTTTTTGGCAAACCTGTAAACTCACATTCAAGTACAGAAGCTGGTAAGTACTGGTGTTCAACAAGGGTGGGTGAGAGTGTGGCAATTGGCATACAGAACTGTCTGCTCGGGATAACTGTTCAACACCTACCACTTCTGGAAAAAATATTGTGTGTTGGGTCAAAGAATAGGATGGTGCATATAAACCACAGCATTCCTTTAAATAGGCAGGCACATTGCACATTGTCTTCAACATGATCTACTACAGGATATCTTCTATAGAATGAAAATCATAACTACATCTCGTGTGCCAAAGTTCACAAGTGGTGTGCAGACTAGTTCAAACTGAGTGTCTATTGCTATGTCAGAATTAAGAAAAAATGAGCTTCAGTTCAGTTTTAGAGCTATGGATCCTTTTACATTTGAAAGCATAGTTTTTTCCTATTAAAAAATATCACTGCATCTGCAAGTGACAGCTGTTATGTAATAGTCTACCTCTCTCCTGTTGTATGTTTCAAGTTTAAGTGAGCTTTCAGTGCTCCATACTTCAAGTGTAAGATGTTTTTCATTCACGTTTCCTATACACTTGTCCTGTAATGTTTGAAGGGGAAGACGAGTGTATTGACAAAATACTCTCAGAAGTCTACTGAGAGCCACTTCTCCCCAGTGTGCTTGCAGATGCGTGCTTTGTGTTTTGCAGATGTGTTTTGGTATTCACTGCACGGACAAGCAGTAGATAGTTTCTTCATGTAAGGTGCAAAATTGCTGTTAAGGTTTTTTGTTTTATCGGGCTTGTATTAAGAAAGGGGTGGAGATTCAGATTTCAGGAATAAGAACGCCATACTCTCTGCAGCGTTGCATTGTCCTTATTGTGCCAAGAGTGCTTAAATGTCGTTTTCATATGAATTAACTTGGCAAAACATTTAGATTCAGTTGAAGTTTGAGGGGATGAAAACTGTATTTTTTATTGGCTCCAGACTCCCAGGTATCGTGATACTCTGTCAGAAATGCTACCTCTACTCCAGAGACAATGGAAGAAACCTGGCTAGTAGACTATCGTTTTCTTCCCCATTTTACTCTGGAAGGGCTAATGGGCTGAAAAGTATTAAGAAAACTTTTCCTTTAGCACAACCCAAGAGTTCTACCCACAGGCAGATAACAATACAAATTACATTGATTGCAACACACCTCTTAGTTCCCGCAGCCCTGCTGGCTTCCTGATTGGTTAGAGCAGTGGCCTTCAACCTTTTTCATGCCACAACCCAATAAATAATGGAAGTATGGGACGGGGGACCCACCGCCAATCCCATCTCCCTCCTGGGACCTGATCTGTTCCCGTTGCCACTGCCCCACTGCCCCCTCCCTTTTGCATCTTCACAGTAACCCTTGGAGGTAACAGCCTGAGCAGGGCTGGCTTTAGGAGCTTCAGGGCAAGACAGCAAGAAGAGGTTGTGCAGGGATTATATCAAGGATTCTGTTTTGATAAGTACCATGATTGGACTGGATCCAAGCCCTCTCTTGCACAGGTTTTGAATATTTGCTGTGACTCCCAAAATGAGACTTCATGACCCCATTGGGCTCCCGACCCACAGGCTGAAGACAACTGGGTTAGAAAATGGATATATCTAGTAAAATTGATGCCTAGAGAGCAAAATGTGCTGCCAACTGCAAGTCCAGCCTCTGCTAAGGAAGGTCCCAGTGCCAGTGAGGTGCATAGTGTATCTCGGTGACCAAGATCAAACCTTGACAGAGTGTGTTTGTCTTGAAAGACAGCAGGTATGCTCCCTCCCTATCAGTCTTGTTCTTTGAACCGTTTTCCCCTGTAGAACTTACTTGGAGTAATTGAGGTAGCTCCTATCTGTGCATCCTTCCCCTGGGTTCCATTTCCTGGTCAAGTTCTATATAGTCTTACAGAAGCCAAAACCAGGCTTCTGTGTCTTCTAAACTATCAAAAATTTAAGTCATTCAAGAATTTTTTTTATCTGAAATCCTTGATGCTTACATTAACTGATTGTTGTATCCCTTGATTCACATCGGACATAGGTTTGCATTGTTGGGATCTTGGAGATTTGCCCTCAATCAAATTATAGTGAATTTCAAGCCCTGTACAAAGTAGTTTTGCATGCTGGATCATGAAGTAGTTTGTAGTGTTGTCTGTTGCATTCTGCTCTGCTTCATAACTAGACATGTTTTGGAACAAAAAAAGTATTCTCAACTGGTGGTGTTACTATTGCTCTTTGTAAATCTGTAATGTGGTTGATCTGTGATAATGGCATTGTGTTTTTCCAAAGAGAGGGTCAAAAGCAACGAATGCTTCCCTTTTGATTAGAAGTCTTCCGTTTGTAAGCATGCTTCAAGAAAGCACTGCTAGATTGTAGCTTTTGGCAGTTTTGAGCTGGCAAGGAGCATGTGAAAGAGAGAGTGCTGTTTTCAGCGTTTGTCCAAAGTATTGCCATCCTTGCATTGTATTGTTAATTTTAAAACATCATCCCTTTTTCATGGCAAAAAGCTACCCGCATTGGTTAAGGTTAGACTAAGTTTCTTCAACAATGTCCTTTCTGTTTTTCTTTTTCTCTTTTCTTTTTATTCGAAGGAGCATTTTTCGCTGCCTGCTAATCAACAAAGCCATTTGCAAAAAGGGGTACCAAAATGCACTGAGTAGATCATATTTGGATACCATGGCAAGTTTCTCCCCCTGCTTTTTAAAACCAAAAACTTGCACTGAATTCTGTTTTTGCCTCTAGAAAGGGACACAGCATTTTCATGATTAGATTCTGAGCAGCTCTGTTCCTTTTCTGTATCGTCCTTTGAAAATAATACTTTTTCTTTACATTAAGGCTGTGTTATGTTACAGGTACGCCAGGTAAAACACTGAAACAATTAATTTTTTGAAAGGATGTGCAGAAATGACACGGTGACTGCCATATAAATGCTAGCACAGCTGCCTCCTGGAAATTTAATTCCAAGTTACAGACATGTAGCATGCTTGAAACTTCCAGTACAGGGGGATTGTGTACATTATATAGTCTGAAAATTTTAATTAAGGAGAGCCAGTGCTTTCCCAAAAGGATACACACAAAGGAAGGTGCTCAACTGATGAGCTGCAGCACCAAGTCAGGACTTCTACATAATTTGTCAGGCTGCTTGTCAAGTCATGGTTTGGGGCTAAATGGCTGAGCCTGAGGCGTGCACACTTTTCCTTTGCTCATATGCGCCACGTGATTCTTGGTTTGCAGCAAGCAACAGTTTGTTGTTGCATCCAAATCAGCACCGTAATGAAACCACAATTAACGGTTACTGTACCAGAGCTGTTTGCAGCACTAAAGACAGGCAACCTGAAGCCCATTCCCTGCACAATGGTTTCTAATTAAATGGTCAACAGTTTGGTAGCCTTACACAACACCTTTCAGCACTGGAAGTGTATCTTGAGAAAACAGAGCTTTTGCAGCAACCTGTTTGCGAATAATTCTAGCTCGGTGGGAACATTGCCGCGACCTGTAACATAGGACCGCTTTAATTCCTTGGCTTACCTTTATAAACATTGATGTTCAGACTTCATTTCATGCTTCCTAGACGTTGTCGACTAACTGTACTGAAATGAGCAGAGTTGGTCGTTGCTAGTCCTTTGGAATCCTGTATCTGATTTCTCTTTTGCAGCACAAACAGCGATGCCCTGTCCTGGAGGACCAGCTGGTGGATCTGGTGGTGTATGCCATGGAGCGTTCCGAGACGGAGGACAAGTTTGACGACGGGGGAACCAGCCAGTTGTTGTGGCAGCACCTCTCCAGTCAGCTTATCTTCTTTGTCCTTTTTCAGTTTGCCAGCTTCCCTCACATGGTCCTGTCTCTCCATCAAAAGGTAGACTACCTACCCCTAAAAGAGGTCGGAGTAGATAACTTTTTCTCTAAACCCGGCCCACCTGCCCCCAGCTTGCTGTACCTGCCACGCTTCTGTTCCCCTCCAAACCTAGCACTGACCACTGTTTGACAAGTGAGCCTGTGGAGGTCCTTGCCTTCCCAGTGCTGTACATGATCGGTTATAGATCAGGGTAAAGGAACATTGAAGATTAGCGGATGGTAAGAATGAAGCTTAGCGCGTCAGTTTCTAGTGTCATGAAGAAAACAGTTAAGGGGTGCCAAATATGCACCCCTTAATGAGTTTCTACTTACAGTTTCTACTTACAGTAACCATTCAGGTTATGCAGGTTGGCCTATCTGAGCAGCTAGGTGTCATGGCTACATAGTTAGGTTTGGCAGTGTGTTATGTAAATGAATTGGAGAGCTACCCAATTTTGACTGAAAACCTTTGTTTTGTTGGTAGCTTCTTAATGTCTAGTTGACATGTTGAATCTATATGTTTTGGCTCCAGTTTTCAAAGGAAGTAGATCCCCTTCAAGTTCCTGATGCTTGGATTATTAAGACCAGCATGTGCATGCTATAGCAATGCTAATGCTAATTTACAAGTAGGATATTGACATCTAAACTAAACCCATGACATCTAAACTAAATATTCATTCTCCCATGTGTAAGCAAATACTTTTAGGAAATTAGTGCAGATGTTCAGTTACTTTTTCCATTAGAGTGTAGATTTGCTGCTTAATGTATCTTTTATAGTTGGCAGGACGAGGCCTAATCAAAGGCAGAGATCATCTGATGTGGGTGTTGTTGCAATTCATCTCTGGCAGCATTCAGAAAAATGCATTGGCTGACTTCCTCCCTGTTATGAAACTGTTTGACCTCCTCTACCCTGAAAAAGAAGTGAGTATATTCTATGAACCATGCTTAGAGCTCAGTCCTAACCTCGAGTTAGGCCAGCACAAGTCAAGCCAGCATAAAGCGTGTTTGGACCACTCACAGAGTCAGGGAGGATGGCACACGTCTCTCTGCTGGCCTCTCTGACTCTGAGAGTGGTCCACATATACTTTAAGGTGTCCCTTGTGCCAGCCAAACCTGCTGGCCTAACTTGTGCCGGCCTAAGTCCAGTTGAGGATTGTACTCTTAATATAGCACCTTAAAACTATATCTAAATAATAAAATACGCAAATCTTTTCAGTAACTTACAAATCACGGTGTGGAGCAGTAGGAACCAGTCACAACCCTTCTTTTCTTCCCTCTAGTGAGCAGCTTTATGAAAACTTTCTGCTCTAATAAAATAATTGGCCATTCCATTCCATTTGGCAAACTGATTTAGGCAGGCCTTCTGATCAGAATTGCAAACCTGTGATCTTTTTTCACAATCCTGGTTTTGAGGGCTTGCACAAACCATAGCTGGCCAGTTTAGATGTAATGGCAAGCCACGGGTTGACTTGAGTTAGAAAGTATTCCATTGTACATGAGCGGGAACAGCAAAGGGTGAGTGGAATGCTTGAGCCAGGCTTCCAAAACATAGTTTGGAGGGTGGTTTGAATGTAGTCACTGTGATCTGTGAAGGAAGCTAAGTGTTGAGGCTCGCATGTAAACCAAAGCTCACATGCAAGTGAGGGTACAGCTGGCATGCACTGTGTCCAGCACAGATTAGGAGGCAACTGGAGGTCTACTCAGGATAAGGAGATATTTTCCCCTTACACCAGGTAAAGCCCCAGCCACCCCATGCAGAGCCGGAGCAGGCTTTGACCACAGCTGGTGTGGGGCGGTGATGAAACATGTCATTGCGCCCTCCCCCATGCAGCCTCACCACACACACACACACCCCTTCCGGCATCGCTCCATTTTGGCACCTCTTTCTTCCCTGGCATGCCCAGCTCCCTCAGCAGTGCCCGTGGCAGGCACATCACTGCACCACTTGCACATGTCACCTCTGTCCTCACGGGGTTCTTGGATCTGTGCCAGCAAAATCGCGGGTGCAAATCTGAACAGCCTGTGTAGGGCTGACCATGATGGGAGTTAGGATCTAGTCTAAGTGCCGAACCCTGGCTCCACCCACCTCCCTGGGCTGGCCCACCCAAGAGCCCCCCTTCCCAACACCCCACCCCTGTGCTATCCCAACTCTGCTGGTACCCAGTCTGGACAAGTGCGGAGCCTGCACATCTGTGTGCTGGCTAAGCCTCCTCCATGAATGGCGCAAACGTGATATACAGTGCGTTTAAAACACCCCCAAGCCAGCATAAGGATGTGAGGATTGCCCTGTGAACGTCATGCATTCTCCTCCTTTCATGCACAAGGGGAGGAAATTTGCTTCTTCCATTTGTGTTTTAAACGATTTGCCTTCCTGGTTTGTTTACAGCAGGTTAGAACAAACTGAAAAACAAGTAAGCATTTTAGGATGACAAGAGCAAACAGCAGAGGAATAAATTAACGTGCAGTTGAACCGATAATATGTCAAAAGAGTTATTGTTCCTTCTCTAGTAAAAAAAAAAAAAGCATGTTCATAGCTGTTTTAAGGAGACACCCAGAATTTCAGGAATAAGAAACATAAACACTGACAGTTCAAAGATTATCTGTAAGGATAACAAACTGAGGAGGAACCAAAATGAGATTTGAATGAAAATTAGAAGTGAGAGGGAAGAGTTTCCTCACAAGATACTAAAAGCTTACATGCCTTGTATTACCCTGAGTAGCTTTACAGCTACAGGGCCAGCAACTTTCATTACTTCATAGGGTAATAAAAGCTACATGCTGAAAGACATGAGAAAGGCAGTCAAGGGCTGTCTGGGGCAGGTGGGGTGGGCAAAAGAGAGGTTGCCAAACGAGCCAGAGAACTGCTGCTTTGATTAGTAATCTGCACAGTGAAGTCTTGTCAGGGGCCACTCAGGCCCAGTGGATAGAAGTGGAGCACAGCCATGCAGAACTGAGCAGGAGTTAGTTTGCGCTAAGGAGAAATTGATTATGATATTCCTAAATGACATTTATGGGCAAGCTGCTGTGCAAGGCAAAGGGGGATAGCAGAAGGCTCGAAAGGAAGTATAGTAAAGATGAACAGGGAGCATTGGTGATTAGCATACTGCAAGATGTTGTGAACACCCTCTCTTTCCCAAACATGTGTGCAGGCCTGACTCCATTTTGGATCTCATCCTGGGAGTTAAACAGGCTGCTGCTCTGCAAAGAGAGGAGGTCACACAGGTGATCCTCAGGAGATACTGTTAATTCCGGAGCTATTAAGAATTGGTGCAGGGACATCTGTAGTCTCCTTTTCCCCCTCAGAGTCTTGCAATGCAAATCTGGGTCTTTGCCAAAGAAGTATGCAAGGGCAAGTGCTGCCTGAAATATTAAATTAAGTTCCTATCTGTCCAGGAGTCAGGCTCACCTGGGCAATTCTTTTCCGACTCTGCCAAGAAGTCTCCCAACCTGAGTCTCTATTATCTTTAGGGGAGCTCGCACTCCTGACCAGCTGAATAGGATAAGTAGTCTCTCGCTCTCTCTTTCTCTTTCTAAATGTTGTGTGTAAGTCCATGTAACTGATCTTCTAAGCAAACATACCTGGAATTAAAGCCTTTAACTTGTTACCTGCATTTCTTTAATAAACTCTATTTTTTTAAAAAAAAAGCTCTCTCATGGTTACTGTTAGCCTAATTTTGGGGCACTTTGAGGTTGTTTGCACCACTCATCCACATAAATGATCCAAAACTGTCACACTGCTGAATTTGACCTCTCGCTCACTAATTTCCCCAATTACAGTTGTTTTTGTATGCATGACACGTGTAGGACACACGTGTGCATGTGAATGAGCAGGTAGTTGTTTCATCCGTGACAATTAACAGATCGGTGGAGAATTGCGGCCATTATTAACAAAGACCAATCCACAGAAGGGTGCAGAGACACGTCTGTTCATAACAAAATGAAGCCAAATGTATTTTGAGCCAGAACATTCACTTGGACAGTTCATCTGTTAAAGATGCAACCTTAACAAGACGGTTAAAAAAGAGGCATGTTATATATTTGAATATATTTATGGAAGGGAAAAAATTTACCTCCATCCTCTCCAATGTAATCATTTGGAAAGCTTCTGTCTTCTCGGAAGAATGTGCACAGTTAGCTGGGAGCAGGAAGTAGAAGAAAGGTTGTATGGGGCTTCGGAGAACTTGACCAAAGGAAGTGGTTTAAGGGGGGCATTGGCAAGAGAGCAATTTCAAGCATAGGACAACAGCATGATAGATCGTGTGAATGTTACCAAGATATATGAAATTGTTTTGAATTGTTTTGAAGAGTAAATTAAATACTTTTTTTTTCCCCTTACAGTATGATGCAGTTTGGCCATTATACCAGTTTGGCCATTATAACTATTAGTTACCATTCACTGACTTAAAAGTATATTTGGTTCTGATCTGAATCCTGCATATTTTGGTAGTAGGCATCTTTGGAGTAATCTAGTCTATCAGTGCTATTGTATGAAGACATTGTTGGGATGATAGTATTTCAATTCCTAAATGGAAGTTTTCCCCTTTTCCCAAGTACTGCCAGTCATAAATTGAACTCGGTGCAATTTTGGCTTTTATTTTTGTGCTTGTATTTGAATTTTCATAGTCTTGGCAATGTTGTAAGCTGTACTGGTATTCTGCTTTCCTCAAATATATGTGCAGCGTTTAATTCCTTTAACTTCTATGTACCTGTATAAATAGATGATTTCTTAGGATTATTTTTAGGCTTCTGTTATGCATAGAAATGTGTACCTCCACTGGCTCCCAGAGGCAGACAGGTGCTTGCACAGATGTACAAGTTCCTAAGGTCGACTTAGGTTTATTGCTAAACTGGGATTCACCAAGTCCAAATACTATTTTTTACAGAGGATTTTAGCTGCATGACAGCAAAACAGAATTTTATTCTATGTTCTTTTTTTCTTTAGTGTATTCCTGTGCCTGATATCAACAAACCCCAGTCAACACATGCTTTTGCAATGACCTGTATCTGGATACACCTGAACAGAAAGGCTCACAGTGACAATTCTAAGCTGCAAATTCCTATTCCTCACTCTCTCAAGCTTCACCATGAGTAAGTAGTATTTGTAGTATTCCATTTCTGTGAATACATGGTAGAAAATGCAAGGCACTTCCATATTTTGCAGGCTGTTGGGGGGAAAATAGGGTGAACTGTTGTACTCCCCCATGCAAAATATATAGTAGCTGACGCTTAATGCACACTATGATACAGTGCTCAGTTTTCCAGTCCACTGTGTCCTTTGTGGCTTTGCCCTAGCAGCGGTGTTGTCCCTTCCATTGCCCTATCGCAGAACAACTGTTTCCCCCCCCCCCGATCCTGCTTCACATCAGGCAACCTGTTTATTTACATGCTTATATAGCACCATCAACATACATGGTACTTTTTCCAAGTGATATATGCAAAGCTCCTTTACTCAAGGAGCAAACCATCTTAAACTTTGATGGAACAGGGTAACAATAACCAACCAATGGAGAGATCTAAAAGTAATAGAGAACAAATGTTAACAGTTTTGTTTCCTTTGTTCACTTATAATATTCTGTCCTCCCAAATCATACCCAAGGCTGCTACCCTAAATACATTTACAAGCGTAAACCCTAATGAATACAATGGTACTTCTGAGTCGGTGTGAATTGAATGAGTTGCATAACAGTTTGCAATAAAAGCAGTTACACTGTTTTGTCATGATAAGATTGTAGGTTTTGAGTTTGAATAGTTGCTAGATGGGTGTAGCAAGGTGCTTGTAGGTGAGTGAGAAAGATGAAGAGAATTGTGGCTGAGAACAGGCTGCAGTTCTGACATGGCTGAAGACAGCAGATTTCCTGACTTTGAACAAGGCTGAACTACAGGGAATTCAGGATGCCCCCCCCCCCAAACAAACTGGGCCAGCTCCATCTGCTTGGGAGGAGGAAGAGATAATAGGCAGGGGCTGAAGGGAGGGAGTCCGAAAGGAGCAGCAGGCCAGAGAAGAAGCATTAAGAACACGGCAGAGCAGCATGTTGTAGACTTCTTCCTTAAGGCTTATATTAAGATGTATGCACATCAGGGCTCCCGCTTCAAAGCCTAGACTGCATTGGGGTTGGCCATGCCATCTTTATGCCTATGCAAGTATTATTGAATAGGGACAAATTAGTGAATGCATGTATTTACTGTTGCGCATTTCTGTAACCAAAATAAAAGCTGCTTTATAGAGGCAATATTTGGTGTCTTGAAGAATTCTCAAACAGTGAGAAAGAACCTTGGGTTGGACTAGACCTTGATCGCTTCTGGATTGATCCAAACCGTCAAAGTTGTATGGAGAATTTTGTGTATACCGTTTTGTGTATGTGGCAGAGGCACGGATTACCTATCATGGTTACAGTGTGGCCTCTTGAAAATAAATCTGCGATTCTAATAACGCAACCACATGCTTTGACCTCACAGATGTAAACCCTTCATTGCTTAGCACCACTGGACAGACATATACTGTAACTAGTTTGCTCTCTTTTATTTAACTTTCTTTGACTACACAGGTTCTTGCAGCAGAGTCTAAGGAATAAAAGCTTGCAGATGAATGACTACAAGATTGCCTTGCTGTGCAATGCTTACTCCACCAATTCAGAATGCTTCACGTTACCTATGGGTGTTCTTGTAGAAACTATTTATGGGAATGGCAACATGAGGATACCTCTCCCAGGAACCAATTGTATGGCTTCAGGATCCATCACACCATTGCCAATGAACCTCTTAGACTCTCTCACAGTTCATGCCAAGATGAGGTATTGTCCAGTGGTCTTCAACCTTTTTCATGCCACTACCTCCATCAATCAAGAGACAGAAAGAAAATTAGACCAATCTGCCTACCCCTTGTTGCCCCGTGCTGTTTTCCCCATCTGTTGTGTCTTTACAATAACCCTGTGAGGTAGCAGCCTGAGTAGGGATGGCCTTAGAAGCAGTATAGCAGAAGGGATGGCAATATAACAAACTGTACAGGATTATATGAAGAACTCAGTTTTGATAAGGCAGTACCATTATAGCAGAGGTCAGGGAACTTCTTTACCTTTTACCCCAAAATATATTTAGATACGCCGACGTTTCCCCCACCACCACCACCACCACCACCACCACCAGAACAAAAGAAAAAAAATTACATATTGGAACCCATTGCTTTTGATTAATTAATGAGGTTAATTAATGCTATGTAAATATAAAGTTGTAAAGGGTTTGGGAGAGTTAGGAAAGATCTTTAAATATTTTTAAATCTTACTCTTATTGTAAATATCTAACCTGCTTAGTTAGATTTGATTTTGTCATATGGGGTGTTAAAATAAAATAAGCCTCCAAAGACTTATTTCAGAATATAAAAGATTTGTTTGCAACTGGATCAAACCAAAAAATGATAGCAGTAGCCATTTTTTATGTAGATATCTGTTTCATGCACTTGTCAAACAGTGAATTCCTCATTTTTACATCACAAGGAGTGCGCATGTAGGTAAGGAGATTCAGCTCGCCTCATACAAAAATCTCTTAATGTAAAAAATTAGATCCTCTCCACTTTAAATATTAACAGCATTCATATGAATATTAACATATTCATATGCATGCCCGGCTGTGTTTCGGCAGCGCGACCATCCATTACCTCCAGGAATTTCATTTTTACCCCATTTGGGGTAATTTACCCCTGTTCCCTGACCACTGCATTATAGGATTAGATCAAAATCTCCTCCTACAAGAGTTTTGAAAGGCTACTACTGTTCCCCCCCACACACAAAAAAAACAACAGGCTTTGCAACTCATTGGGCTCATACCCACAGGTTGAAGAACACAGGTATAGTCAATAAGTGTAATAGAAGATCTGAGCAAGTTCGCTTTAATACAGAAGATTTGGATTAACTAATGCCATAATGCTTTGAAACTAACATGGCTTTCTGGTTTTCCAGCCTTATTCACAGCATAGCTACAAGAGTGATCAAACTGGCCCATGCAAAATCCAGCGTGGCCTTGGCTCCAGCCCTTGTGGAAACATACAGTCGCTTGCTTGTTTATATGGAAATCGAATCCTTGGGCATCAAAGGTTTTATCAGTAAGAAACTTCATGTGTTATAATTAGTACTGATGCTGACTGTTAACTGAAAGCGGTCATTAAAATTTGCTCCCCTCTATTTGGCAAATATTTGTACACACACATACAGTGCAACCTCAGGATGTTTTCAGTATCAAGTATTAAATCCTATGCAGATTACATAATCAATCAATCAATCACTAGTATTTATATACCGCTTTTCAACACAAAGTTCACAAAGCGGTTTACAGGCAAATAATAACATTAAAGTTAAATGGCTCCCTGTCCCAAAAGGGCTCACAATCTAAAAGAATAGAGAACACCACCAGCCACAGCCATGAGAAAGACACTGTGCTGGGGTGAAGAGGGACAATTGCTCTCCCTCTGCTAAATATAAGAGGACACCACTTGAAAAAGTGCCTCTTGCCTCATTAGGGTTTACGCCTATTGTGCATTTGCTACATATTATATAAAGTTGTATTTCAGTGCTAGATTGCAGTCTCTTGGAGGATCAAGAGCCAGGTATTACAGTTTGGTGTGGATATGTATAGTTCATTTATGGATGTTCCCTACAAGTTGGCATGATAATATAAATCATTCTCCAATACATGATAGCATTATAGAGTGAATGAGCCCTTAAATCAAAGATCAAGAATCAATAATGGGAACATAGATATAGTGGGGGGGCACATATCCTAATGTCCAAAGTGCATATAGATTGGGGACAGGGAACAATTTGATTTATTATGTAAACAGCTTTGTGAACTAGCGGTTTGCCTGTCTCCACCCAGTTAGTTTGTATGCCGAGATTTGGTCATGACCACACATTGGAGACAGCACATACGTGTGGCCCATTAGAGGCAATTCCTTCGTTATGCAGGATTTGTTGGTTTCCTCTCGTGTGCAAGATAACAGTGATATTCAAAAATAATGCAGTAGTTAGCCTAATTTTATTATAAGCATATTGAGGAAATTGAAAACTCTTGCTGCCCTACATTGCCACGTGCAGTTAGTCAGTACTGCAGTGCTAAAAAGAAGAAAAATATCCTCATCCTGTGTGCATTTGTGTTTAAAAAAAAAACAGCTTTTTCTGAATGCTCTGATGCGGGCAGCAGTTGATGGTATTGTTTTCCTACTTAGGTCAGCTCCTGCCTACTGTTTTTAAGTCTCATGCTTGGGGAATTTTGCACACTCTTTTGGAGATGTTTAGCTATCGCATGCACCATATCCAGCCTCATTACCGAGTCCAGCTATTGAGTAACCTTCATTCTCTAGCAGCTGTGCCACAAACAAATCAGAACCAACTTCATCTGTGGTGAGTATTGTTTCAGCAAAATATGGTTTCTACTTTGAGGCATTTCACACATCAGGAAGTTGGTGGAAAAGTCTGGACCAAAACCTGATTCTGTGTGTATATGTCTATGGGCAACTTCAAATAGTATGTTTTTAGGTATACAGGTGGAACCTTTTTATCCAGGAGGGTTCTTTTCTAGGAACCCTTATGATGCAAAAAAAAAAGTGTTAAATGAAAGCATGCTGTTAATTGGAATTTAGCCTTTTTAAAAGCTTCTCTTACCATGGCTAAGCCATTCTCCAGGGGCTTAGAGCAATTACCGTCCATCAGCTAAGATCTCTTCCCTTCACCTTGGAGCAAGGCGAAAAATACAAAACAGAAGTGATTAATCATATGAGGATGAGGGAGGAGGTCTTATCTCAGAGCTAATGAGATTGGCTGCAGTGCACTTTTGTGGCTGAGTCAAATCAGCGGATGGGAAAAGCGCGGATGAGAATGCTCCACCTGTAAAACATCTTTGATGCACCACATAAAAACATAGTGTGTGTTACTTTCACAAGCACTGACAAACACGTGCAGTGATCTCTGAGTTGCAGATGTCTGAGATATGGATGGCTGTGTTGGCACTTTTGTGCAGACACAGTCTGTCCTTGTAGAGCTTTTGCACAGGCATGATAGTGTTTCGCCAGCAAGAGCCAACTGTTTCAAACTGTGCATGATCTGACTTCTGGACAAGCCTCCTTAACAGAACCAGTACATCTCTTGTAAGCATGCTGCCCAGAACTGTGCTGCCCAGTTCCCGGAGAAGCAGTAGTACCAAAATGGCCACTGCTGCATCCTGCGGAAGCTGTGGCAGCCGCAGAAATCTCCTTGGGGGAAGGGGACTGTCATCTCCTTCCCCTGAGGAAAGCCCTGCTGCTGCAATGGGTCTACTCAAGTCTCCGGTGGCTATTTTGCTGACAGACTGGAACAGTCCCATGTTGGGCATCCAAGCCCAACGTGGGGGTTCAGGATGCAGCGGCAAGTGCTGCCGCTAGTCCCACCCACCCTTGCAGGGTCACTGCTCCCCCCTGCCCAGTTTCACCTTCCCTTGCCCCCAAAAGCCGCTCCACTGGCCCACAGTTTTACTTAACATGGCCAGCGGTGCTGTGGCCCATTCCTAGGCACTGAGACTCTGTGCCACTTTATGGTGTGTTTGTGACACCAAAGCAAGCAGTAACAGTTTATCGTCGGCTTCAGGATTCAGCCCTTAGTGCATGATTGTCATCGTTTAGCATAACAAGCTCAAATAAGGCTATTTGTCTTTTTATAGTGTTGAAAGCACAGCTCTGCGGCTGATAACTGCCTTGGGTAGCTCTGAGGTGCAGCCGCAATTTACACGCTTCCTTAATGAGCCGAAAACAGTTCTTTCAGCAGAATCCGAGGAACTCAACAGAGCACTTATTTTGACACTGGCAAGAGCCACACATGTCACAGGTAACTGAAATTCTTGCTGAATTTCATGAATGTTATGCAAAAATAGTTTTGAAGGTATCATGAAAATGGGAGTGCAAGATCTGCGCATGAATATGGTTTTGAGTGCTAACATTTTTCTCAAAATATTGATGTTTTCTCCAAATTGTTAAAGCTATTCAAGTGGTAATGAAAAGAAACCATGTTTTAGTACTCATGGATGAGAACTTCACCCTGGTCCAAAAGCAGTAGAAGTAGACTGAATCATCACTTAAGCTATATTTGTATTCGCGTCTCATTATGCTAGTCCAGCAAGTGATGTGGGCATACAAGCCTGATTATACTTCAGTCTTCCTGTCTGGATTAAGCCTGTGGTTTTCAGCTGGTTCTGTTTTCCAGTGAGGTGCGTGCAATCTAAACTGATTATTTGCAAAAATTTGACAATCAAATTCAGTAGATTTAAATTATCCAGATCTGAGTCCCAAATGAACTAGAAAAAAATGACAGTCCAAAACATGATGAAGTAGACATTCTGGTGGACTGATCCTGTGTTTCACAATGAACTTTTAAGTCCTGTCTAGGGTCCTTGGGTGTGTCAATTCTCTGGTGCAAATACCAATCTGTGCCACCACTATATCTTGCCCCTAGCAAGTGAAGTGGGAATTGGACCATAAGAATCAAGCCAAATAATGCAAAAAATGTTTAGAAGGTGTAGATGCAGAGTTGCAACTTTTTTTAATGTTCTCACATGCTATGCAAAATTTCTCAGAAGTCTCAGTCATAGTATCCACAGTAGCATAAAGTATTGAACCATTCTGTTGTAACCACATTTTAATTCATTCATTCCTGAGAGTCTGTCAAAATCAAACTGGACTTTTAAAACAAAGGCGGCACAGACCAGGCTGACTCCTCAAGAGAAAGATTATATCTAGCAATAGGGTGTGTCTGAAGCCCCAGACATCTCCAAGAAGTATGTCGGCAGCACACGCATTCCATGGGTGTGCCAGGCCTTCATGGTGTCACAAAAGCGCAGCAATATAACTGGCGCAGGTTTGAGTTGACCTGCTGCAGCTGCCCCTTCCCCAAATGTCCCCTTTCCCCAAGGAAGCCTACAGCAGCCAGAATTCCCCTGTGGTAGTGTAGCCAGTGCCAACTCCGCAGCATCGGCGTGAAGGAGTTTCGTTTGGGCTGCCCAGCTGCAGTTCTAGACACACATCTTGGGTGTAAACTCATTGAAGCCCCGTTAAACCTACTTCTGTTTAGTCGTACACAAAATTACACTGCAAGTCCACAGGTAGGAGTCCAGTCCCAGCATATGCAGCTCATACCCTTGCTGTGCCTTGGGACCAGGCTGTACCTCCTTCACGAAAGCAGCACTCTTCGCAAGGCCTTCAGGTTGGAGTCTGGTCCTTGTGTAGCATTCAGGTTGCTGCAGGTGCACCTTTTATAGTGTCCATGAAAATCTTTGCCCACAAGCTAGCCACAAAAGGGAATTTGGATAACGTTGGGCAGGGGTTCCAACTAGGAATGCCCACTTTAGGTTGCTCAGTGATTTAATTCAACATAGATTAAGTAGTTGGTAGTAGGTTAGCTCTATCCAGAACATAAATGCAGAATTAACCCAGGAAGATAACACACTATAAGAGATTTCACATATGTTAATATCTCTGTGTGTGTGTGGCAGTAGGATCTGAAAATTGCATTTCATCACGTCATGCCTCTGTGCTAAGGGCTGTAAATATAACAGAGTATCCCTTTCCTTAGATTTTTTTACAGGATCCGATTCCATTCAGGGAACTTGGTGCAAGGATATCCTGCAGACCATCATGAGCTTTACTCCCCATAACTGGGCTTCACACACGCTGAGCTGTTTTCCAGCTCCACTGCAGGTAACTTTGGCAAATACAGTTCATCTCTCTTTAGGCATTTGAGCAAGCTATTATGAAAGTTGTTTCAAATAAACTAATTGAAGGAAGCTACACAGCGTGCGATTTGTGTATCCTGGAGGACAATATCTTGGGTTTAAATATTTTTTTTTAAAAAAGCGCATTTGACAAACTGGAATTTGTATTCAGGTTCTTTTGAGAAATAATCTTTGAATGTACAAAGTGTGGGGTAAATTCTGTTTCCGTCCTTTTCTTGAAATGAATGTGAATGTAATAGAATAGTCTTCTTAAACGACTCGCCCTCACCATTGGTGCCTTTGAATTTTGTATGGATGAATGGCTGCCGTGGGGCTTTTCTCGCTTTCGTAATGATTTTTCATCACCTCTCTGCTGATTGCTGGCAGCACTTCAGGCGCTGCTGAATTCCCTTTCGAATCCTCCAGCAACAATAATAACAACAAACCTTTATTGTGGTCACAGACCAGCCCAAAAACAAAATCAGTACAATAACAATGTATAGAGTATGGGAGATACAGGAAAAGTGTGTGATCTCTCTCTCTCTCTCTCACACACACACACACTCTCTCTCTCTCTCTCTCTCTCTCTCTC
>JAJKFI010000050.1:2176841-2192090 GCA_029204185.1 Lerista edwardsae | reverse complement strand
ACACACACACACACACACACACTCTCTCTCTCTCTCTCTCTCTCACACACACACACTCACTCACTCACTCTCTCTCTCTCTCTCTCTCTCTCTCTCTCTCTCTCTCTCTCTCTCTCTCTCTCTCTCTCTCTCCGAATATTGGACAATCAAGCCCAAGCCAGATCAACCCCACCATCCATAAGTCAATCCCAGCTCCAACATCATGACACATCCCCATTGGCAAACTTCCTTCTTTCAACAATTTTGTCTCTATTTAATACTGATACATACCTGCCCATATTTGAGCCTCCTTCACCAGTGATATTATTATTCCAAATGCATGGCGCCACATTCTTTGACCATCAATTTCCAGATACTTACCGCTGCCGCAAAATATTTCACGACACTATATGTAATTATTGGGTCTGTGTTGGATAACAGCAGATGAGTATATTGTTGACATGTACGACCCAGAAATTGGTTCAGCAGTGGAGAGATGAGAGTGGTACGAATGTCGCTATAATAGAAGCGGCACAGCAGCACATGCTCGGTGGTTTCAATTTCATCCAAACCGCAAAGGCAAAGACGCTGCATGAAAGGAATATTTTTATATCATCCCTCAGATACTGCTGAGATGAAACCACTGCCACCTGTAGAGGTGCACAGGAAAAATAGTTTTTAAAAACCCCAGTGACCACTGCTAAATTGTCCCTTTTTTTTTTCCCACATAGCAGGTGACCAAGAATTTTTGCAGGCAAAAAAATCTGGGCAGCTTAATAGCAATTTTAAGTATAGCAATTAAAGAACCATGCTAAAGAACCATGGGTGCCTTCGGGCACAATAAGGCGAGGTAAAAATCTAATAATAAATAAATAAATAATAAATATTTTCCTCGTTCCATCACGTAGGGAAAGACTCATGTTTTTAAGGTGCATCATGACATTTGAGTGATCACAGCTTAATTCAAATGAAAATCAGCATGTCGGCTCATAATGTGTTACTTTCTTTCAGGCGTTTTTCAAACAAAACAATGTACCCCAAGAGAGTCGCTTTAACCTAAAGAAGAATGTGGAGGAGGAATACCGCAAGTGGAAGTCAATGACCATTGAGAATGACATCATCACCCACTTTTCCATGCAGGGATCCCCTCCCCTCTTCCTTTGTCTCCTCTGGAAGATGCTTCTTGAGACTGATCACATCAACCAAATTGGCTACCGGTCAGTTTTGTAAAAACTCGACTATATTCCGTAGCATACTGTGCAGTAAACTTAGCTGCATTATTTCTGGCCTAGTAGATCTGCATTGAATGCCGTTCACACAGAGAGGGAAAACTCTTGTAGAGATTTGCCAGTCACTGGGGTTAATGAAATCAGACTTCATTACAAAGCACCCAGCTGAACTTCGCAGGCCTATCTAATAATTCAGGGAAAATCCTTGTTAAAAAAAATCTTAAGAGTTGGACTCATCCCTCATTTTACTGAGAGTTTTCTTCATTAGTTCTGTTTCACTTCATATATTTTTACACGTGAGTTCTCTACAACTGATGTGACTCTAGAGGTTGGTTGCTTAGCAATGGCAATGTAGACTGTCTTTTTTTTATTTAAAAATTTTATTTTTATTTATATAGGTATGGATAATGGAAAGGGTAATACATAGGCAAGGGAATACAGAGGTTCACACAAAAGGCCCATACTGATTACAGCTTAATCATCTTACCTATATTGGTGTTTGCATATAGTCTATACCATGACTTTAATGTTGCTTAATTGTCCTGCATTATATACAAAGCTTACTAACTCTTAGTTTCCATTTTTAATTATCTAACTCTAGCCTAACATTTCTATATCATAATACATTCACATCTAATGTTTATTTCAATTCTGCTATCCATCCATAGGTTGCCACTTTTTAAGTCTTGTTTAATCATCTTCTTAAATATCTCTCCAAACAACATATAATAGCTACTTTCAGTTTCTCTAATTAATACATAAAGGCAGCAAAGAGAGAAAAGTCTCCTTATTTAAGTATCATCTTTTTCTCATTGTCTGTATCTTCCCTAATTCAATCTCCATATTCCAGACGTCTTTTCACTCAAAAGTTCTTCTCCTCATCTTCTTCATGTGAAAAAAAAATTTCTCAGTTTATTCTGCCATTTCCCCCCATTTTCATCCTTTACATTATTACAATATCTCTTCCTCCTTAGAGATTCTTGAGAAAGATTCTGCATCTCAATCTTAAACATTAGTAAATCCAATTGTTGCTTCATGGGATTTATCTCCAGCACTCTGTGAAATTCCTGTAGATAGAGTTCTTGTTCCAAAGGGTTTATCTTCAGCTCTCTCTATATCTCCCATGTAAACTGTATTTGTTCATTAAGACTACTTCCCTTCCTGGAGCTAGCCGGCCTGCAGTTTGCCTACGAGTAGGCTCTATTTTTATCTCCAAGGGGCTCTGTAAAGCCTGACTAATCCAGTTCCAACTTCAGACAATTTATCTCTATTTGGTCCGTTGTCTAGTCTGCCTTTTTAGTTTCATTCATAGATTTATCAAGATAGCTAACTTCTTCTGATAGACTCTCCAAATCTTGTAAAACGTTCTCTCCACTTCTTGCTGCACCTGCCGGATTTCTGAGAGTAGGTTAATCAATAAAATCTGTATTTGCCTGGTATTATCCTGTTTTAAAAGTTCTTGTGTTCTTTCTTATCTTTCTTGTCTTGACATCTTTTGGCCTCAAAGTGTAGCAAGCTACACAAACATATGTTTATGAATAATAATATTTTTCTCTTGCTTCTCTATCCATACTTAATAAGAGAATTATGCAGTGGTCATCAATACAGTTCAGCCAGTAAAAGTGAAAGTAATTCAGTCTTTGTTCTTTCTGACCGTTCTGTTCTTTAATGCGCCATCTTCTTTTTCAAATGTCCCACTTATAATTCAATCACATTTATAAATTCAGTCAATTTCATTTAATTTACAATTTAGATATAGCTACCAAATTAGAGTCTCATTGTAAATTCGATTACTGCCAGCAATCTCTCCCTCTCATACATTCCTCCGTTGAAGCAGGGCATTCCTCATACTGCCTCAACTATAAATCTACCATGTCTGTCTTCCGTCCCCGTCATAATCCACAAATCCAAACAGGCAAACTCACCCAAATTTGTCCAAAATAGTTCCAAAATCAAATATCAGTCCAGGATCTGTCACCACACGCCCCAAACAAATCAGTCTAATACCTTACAAGCCCTTCAGGAATCCTTCACCAGCCATATAAGAAAAAAGTCATCATCACGTTGTCTTTAAATAATGCAAGTCTTTCGGTTAAATCACAAGCGAAAGGAGGGGGAGAATCCGCTGTCTTCACTCCCAGTTTATCTTTTGTTTCTCTGGCGTGGTTCGAGTCTTAAATCTTTGATCTTTAATCTTCATCTATTTTAGATAATAAAGTCACACACTTCATCTGTTTTAGATAATGAAGTCACACACTATTTTAGAAAGAGTTAATTGTCATTAAAACATAATTCCAAGTATAATTTCTCAAGTCCTTCCAAGATTTCTGTTGCTGGTCTCAATGTTGAGGGAGGAGGGATCCCCCTGTCTTCTCCGTCTCGTCTCGTCACTTTGAAACTGCTCCGTCTGGAGTCTTTATTCTTCTTCAATTTCGGAAGAATTGTTGGATTGTAGTTGTTAAATTGTAGATCTTGAATTTAAGCTGCAATTTCTTTCCAAAACTTCTATAGCTGCTCTCAGTGTGCAGGAAGCAGGAGAATAGAACTATTCCGGACAATGGCGTCCAGATCCAGCACTCCTTCTCAAAACAGCAGCCTTGAGCCTTCCAAAACGACACTTGGTGCTGCTTTTCAGGTTCAAGGGATGCTTAAACCCTAGACCCGCTCCTGGGGGGTACTACTCAAGAGTAGACCCCCGAAAAAGAAGGCTTTTGTGTCAGATCCCCTCAGAGAGTGAGAATCGTGGCACCACGCTCTAAATTTGGCCCCGCCCCCCGCAACTGTAGACTGTCTTTGATGCTCCACATTATTAAGTAATTGCGTGTGTCCCTGCATCATTACATTTCTCTCTCTCTTTTTTTTCTTCTTCTTAGAGTATTGGAAAGAATTGGAGCCAGAGCTCTGGTTGCTCATGTCAGGACATTTGCCGATTTCTTGGTCTATGAATTTTCCACATCAGCTGGGGGCCAGCAGCTGAACAAGTGCATTGAGATTCTGAATGACATGGTGTGGAAATACAACATTGTGACATTGGACCGGCTGATACTGTGCTTGGTAAGGAATGCGGCAAAAGAGGCCATCTCCTTGTATAATGGCTACGGAAGCTGGTCTCCCTTTCTGATCCATGTCTTCATGCGACTGTGGTAGTAGCTTATGCAACTGCAGTGCATTGCAAGATTTCTGAATTCCAGGCACTGCTTCAGTTAGCTACTTTGTGTTCCATGGGCCTTTCTAGATCATTGCATTGTTAAGTATGGTGAAAATGCACTGGGGAGAGCCAGTTGGGTTCAGAGGAGATAGTGTTGAATTATGGAGAGGAGGGTTCAGGTTTTCACTTGATAAGTGAATTCCTATATCATGGCCTTGTCATTGTTGCATCAACTTGGCCTCCACCACCCCCCTTTGGACAGAGAATAATGGTGAGCTGTCAGGTATGTTATGGGAGCTAACAAGTGGGTTTAAAGAACATTTTGCTGTTCAAGTGAAACAAAATTCTAAGAATTAATATGTGTTGGACTCAGTAGTGGCTGGTCATATTGTAAAAAGAATTGCAATATATGTCAAGTAGTATTTAATGAGATGCTTTTGGAGAGGGCAGAGCTCTTCTTACTCCTTCAGAAATAAGGGTGGGAGACATCCCTTGTATGTATGTGTTGCATTGCAGGCTATGCGTAGTCATGAGGGGAACGAAGCCCAAGTGTGCTACTTCATCATCCAGCTGCTCTTGCTGAAACCAAATGATTTCCGAAACAGAGTGAGTGATTTTGTGAAGGAGAACTCCCCAGAGCATTGGCTGCAGAACGACTGGCACACCAAGCACATGAGCTATCACAAGGTATTCTAGATTCAGGCTCTTAGGTTTTGGCCAGAACTGCACTTTAGTGATTAAGTACAGCTCGAATACAGTGGTACGTCTTGTTTCTGTTTCTTGTTAGCACGATTTATTTTAATAACGTTAGCATGCTTAAATTAATCTGAAGGGATTGAGGAAGGATGACAGAACTTCACCTGGTAGAATGTTGGTATCAAAAGAATGGAGACTGGTGCTTGAAAGTGGATAGGACTGAGGTACAGAGAGAAGCACAACCTCTGTGTTGGGAAACCTCCATGTTGGGGAATATGAGGAGCTGGGCAGTGGGGAGATAGGTGGTTCCGGCAAACCTCAGGACCTGGAAGAGGTCAGGACCGTGTGTACAATTGCACAGGTTGGCTTGTGCCCATTCCCCCCCCCCCGGCATATGTGCATAGATTGTAGTGCTTCAAAAGATACCACTTCCAGACCTCCCCATCCTCCTGGAATAGAAAGAATCTTTAAATTGTGTTAGCTGCTATTTTCAAGTGAAAATAAACCCTCGACTGCACATTTAAAATCAAGTTTACTTTGGTCTGTAGGCAGACAAATTAAATACTTTTGCATCTGCTTTTTCTTTCAGAAATATCCTGAAAAGTTATACTTTGAAGGGTTGGCAGAGCAGGTCAATCCTCCTGTTCAGATCCAGCCCCAGTACTTGCCAATTTACTTTGGGAACGTGTGTCTCCGTTTCCTGCCAGTGTTTGACATTGTGATTCACAGATTTCTGGAACTCCTCCCAGTGTCCAAGTCACTGGAGACCCTGCTGGATCATCTAGGAGGCTTGTACAAGTTTCATGGTGAGTTCATGAACTGTGTGTTTATAGCCCTTTTCCCACCTGCTGTGTAAAATCACTCAATTCTTCCTCAGGGGGAAGTGACATTGAAAGACACCCTCTGGTTGTTTGAGGCTGCATCAAGCTGTGCTGATTTGACTTGCTTTACTGGTCTAGTAGAGAAGTAACTGAATATAGATGCCATCATACCTGCAAAGCTAAGGGTTAAGTCCCTGATCTAAAAACTCTGCCTGTACATCAGTGCAGCTGTAGAGCTCCTGCATGTGTGGACTTCACATTAATGCCTGAGAAACTCTGGTTGTGTAGTACAGCTCTTCTACTAGTGAAATGAAAGGGGAAGCTCATGCTTATATCAGAGCTCCTAGAATTGCTGAAAGGGAACTGGTCAGGAGAACTGTCTCTAAGTAGTAACTGTAAAGTGTGACTTTCGCAAAAGAATGTCCTAGGGGTGTCTTTGAATTACATCAAAAGCTGAAGAGGGATCACAAAAATGAGAGTAATTAAGAAGCATCTGAACAGCAGGAGTCAGTGCCTTGTCCTGAGAACAGACTGAAGAACAAAGAATTAATCCTCCGTGGTTTACAAATCAGTCAGAATTATGTGATCAAACAGCTTGATTTGAGATCAGTGTACATTAAGCTCTGTCAGCAGTAGTTCTTCATAACTGCAAAATAAATTACGGTCCAGGGTTTTGAGGATTTTGCCGACCAAGAAGCAAAAGGTGTATGGGGAGGAAAAGAAAATTATTCTTGGGATTCAGCATGACCAGATTTTGTTCTTTTTGTGGTGCCTTTGTAGCTCTTCATTGCTATGGAAAGGCATCATGCATTACCAAAAAGGACTGTAACAATATAGGTGTGCCGCGGTATCCACTGATTCGGTATCCATGGTTTCAGTTACCTGCTAGTACCATGGGTACTGGGATACCTATTAAAAAGATAGGGGAACAGTAAACAATTTTTTTTTACCTTGTTGCAGCAAAAACCCTGTCTTTAAAAAGGCATTCCCAGTATTCACAGTGGGGTCTGGAACAGAACCCTAGAGGATACCGGGCATGCCTGTCCTCTATTAATGGTTTGTCAGAATCTTGCTGAGATTAACTTCAAGGGCCTCTCTTTGGCAGACCGTCCAGTGACCTACCTGTACAATACACTCCACTACTACGAGGGGCATCTCCGAGACCGCACAAACCTGAAACGGAAACTGGTCCACGCCATTATTGGCTCTCTCAAGGACAATCGGCCACTGGGGTGGTGTTTGAGTGACACTTATCTCAAAAATGCTATGAATGCACGAGAAGATAATCCCTGGATCCCTGAGGATGTTTATTACTGCAAATTGATTGCAAGACTGGTGGATAATATCCTTTTTAAAAAAAAAAAATGCACATTGAATATTGAGATGCATCAAGATAACTATTCTTTAATTGACTTGCTGCGCTGTCATTTTCTGTAACGTTCCCACTCCTCCATAATTCTGTACTATGAACCCCTAGATTTTGGATGCTGGAGAATTTTGTGAGGTTTGGACATGGAAAATAATTCTTGGGGCTCACAATTGCCTACCCACTCCTTAAAAAGGTGGGGCCAGTTTCCAGAACGCCAAGAATTCTTCAGGGCTTGAAGAAGTTCTCAGCTGTCCTCTCTGCCAGCCTTCCAACCACTCCTTACCTATCTCTTCACTGGAAGGGCATCAGAACCAGGAGCACAATCCAAATGGCAAGGAGGGAGGCTTTTCTCATCTCTGTGTCCCCCATGGCTCCCTTTCTGAGAATGGGGTGTCTCTTTTCCTTGCTTCCATTCTCTGTCTTGGTTATTGCTCTTCTAGAGCAGCGGGTGCCAAACCCTGGCCCATGGGTCGGCACCTGAGGAAGCCCTCCCTGTTGTGCACAGACCCTGCCGTTTTGCACTGCTGCCTGTATCTTTTCTGAGCTAATCTTGTCAGAACGTTGCACGGGGCAGTCGCTTCTGCTGCCTGTTGCCCCAGCAGGTTCTGTGCCTTGATTTCAGGGTGGGAGTGGCTGCCCAGAGCAACTTCCTGAGATTGGCGTGAAAAGTAACAGGCAGCAGCATGGAAGGGTAAGTGCCGTGCCCGACCGGGAGGGCTTTTATTCAGATGCCGTGATCCCACTGCAAAGAAGCAGTGGGGCTTGAGATTTGGAATTCTTCCCCGGAGATATACCAATGGAGTTGCATTGTTATAATGACCATCTTGAAGGAGGGGAGGAAGAAAGGTCATCTTGCTTTGAGGTTTGGTGAAGCAGGGTTCTTGTTTGCAGCCTTTCTCCTCCCCACGCCCACTGCTAATGCATTTTCTGCTGCTCTACCACTATGAAGACAAATAAGGAGACATTTGGAGGCTGGTGGAGAGTGGAGTAGAGAATTTCTACAAGCCAACTTGGATTGATTTGGTCAGTTATCAAAGTTATTTCCCCCCCCCTTTTTTTTTGGTGGGAGAACGACTTGAATGCATTGCAAACCAGTCCAGGATGAGTTCTCAGCAGTACTCCAGCTTATTATTGGAAAGGAGTAGCACACGTAGGATTATACGATACAGGTGTGAGGTTGCCAACCCAAGTCTATGCATGCTTGGAGGTCAATCCCCCTGAGTTCATTGGGACATACTTTGTTGTAAGTATGCTGAGGATCACCATAAGAGTAGAACTAATTTTTTTTTTAAGCATGCTTTCCCAAACTGGTGTTGGTGAAATATCCTCAGAATGTATAATTACTGCATACAGTGAACCATATATTAAACGCGTCAATTCAACCAACTTTGGAAATAATGAACAATGTGTATTACTCAAAAAGGTGCTCTCCTGACAGAGCTCCTGACAGTAGTTCAGGGCCTCAGGACAACCATACTTACCTTCCAGTACTCTCTTAGTACTGGCATTGCAGTTCTCATTTCCATCTTTGAGCAGGGCGCTCTACGAATGGGCATATTTCTCCATTCTTAGGGCCAATCTAGGAATGGAGAGTTCATCAGGAAGTGAGTTCCTGTGCGTTCCACTTCCTGGGGAACTCTCCATGTCCTAGACTGGCCTCAAGAATGGTGAACCATCTTCATTCCTACAGCATCCTGCTGAAGGGCAGAAGTGACTGTGGCAGTGCCAGTGCTGAGGGAAACCTGGAAGGCAGGTAAGCCTGCCCCACCTCATGCTTACTTACCTAAAAGAACTCTGTTGATGATACTGTTCCTCTCTCCACCAGGGCATTCTAGGAATGGAGATATTCCTCCATTCCTAGAGCTCCCTGGTGGAGAGCAGAGCAGAAGCACTGGCAGAACTTTCTAAAGATTAAGGATTTGACTAATGGAGAGAAGGGGGTGTCTGGATTTAACAGGTTTTCAACATTAATCAATTCCCTCCTTCCCCCCCCCCCCCCGTCATTTAAAAAGCCAGGATTCACTGTATTTGGTTGGAATACACAGCGTGTGTCCATCAGTGTTTATTGCTGGGGTGTACTCGCTCATGATTGGCCCTATCTATGTCATCTGGCAGTTTTTGACCTTAATCACTGCCACCGATGTCTGGCAAATCATCTAGCCCATTTCCCAACTGTGACTGGCGGTTCAATGAGTTTCCAAACCCAGCTGCCCACGCGCTCCATGTTACCTGTGTGGAACTCATGGCGTTGACTGTTCCAGGAAACGAGGTGGGCAATGCCCTTCTGAACGTGGTGCTGAAGAGGTAAGTTGAATTTCTGAAAAGAGACTATGTTGGGTAGCTTAGCAACACTGCCTTTCATGCGTGCATTTGTAAAATGTTCCTGTATCTCTAAAAATAGATTGCTTAAGCAAGAATATTAAGTAAACAAATGTGTGTGTTCTTTTTTTTCTCCCACTCACTTCTTATAGTCAGCCTGTGGTGCCCAGGGAAAATATCACAGCATGGATGAATGCAATTGGATTGATTATCACGGCCTTGCCTGTAAGTCATCTTGTATTTTGAATTTTGGTTAAATGGGGAGAGAGATACTTCGATAAGCCTCTTGGAGTCTTTGCTTTCGTGCTTCTCTGCTCCATGGCCAGGAGCTTCTTCTATGAACAGAAGGAGAGCTGTGCTCTTGAAAGAGCCTTCCTCCAGCTCACCCTTCGCAGAAAATGCTCCTGGCCCCCTGCACCGCAGCACAAATGGTTAGAATTTGATCCACAGACTGCTTAAAAGACTAGACAAAATGTTGGGGTGTGAGAGATCAACCAGATAGTAGACCATATTTCTGAACAGCCACTGGCAGACTCTGTATGGGGTTTGTAAGGCATTCCTTACGGCATGTATGCCAAGTGCACATGAGGTCAAAGAAAGGCATGCTTCCTTTTCACATGTGCACACTCATTTTCATTCATTTTGTAAGGCGAGATTGTCCTGAAATGTTCATTCTGTCTGTCTGATGTCAAGTGCTGATTTCACAGGCATATTATGGGACGGCATATTATTTGGCCACAGAATTGTGGCTCCTGTAGCTTTGTAGTAATTTGTTCAGGGAGGTTATTTTCAGAACTTCTGTTCAGTAATTTCACATGAAGCTCTTGGTTTTAAATACATTGCATAACTTCCTACAGCAGTAGCCGATTTGCTGCCTGATACTAACATGGATCTTCCTGCCCAATTCCACCACTCTGTCGTGGTTTCTACATAGTGTAAGAATGGGGCCCCAGCACCATGGCGAATTGAAGTTATTCTTGTGTGTGTGTGTCTCAACTAAGGTATGCTAGGCATTGACCTGGGGTGATATTTGGCTTTATTTTGCAAGGAGCCCTACTGGATTGTCCTCCATGAGCGGATTGTGAGCGTGATCAACAGCCCAAGCCTCACTTCCGAGACTGAATGGGTTGGCTACCCGTTCCAGCTGTTTGACTTCACAGCTTGCCACCAGTCTTACTCCGAGATGTGCTGCAGCTACACCTTGGCATTGGCACATGCTGTCTGGCACCATTCAAGCATTGGCCAACTGTCCCTCATTCCAAAGTAGGTGTAGAGGGTATGCTGTGTAATCTGAATATTATGCTCATCTAATTGGTATGTACAGCTTGTATACAAAGTACGTTTATCACAGTATAGGAATCTGTTAACCTCAAGTACATGTATAACCTATTGTTACCATTACCGCTGGATTCTTATCAGAATTCAGTAGCTTTCAGGATAAGACATATTAGCTTTGTCTGTATTGTGCTTTCTTATTTATAGCTTCTGAAATTCCACAGGTTTCTCACGGAAGTCCTGATACCAATTGTGAAGACTGAATTCCAGCTGCTCTATGTTTATCACCTTGTCGGTCCATTCTTGCAGCGGTTTCAACAGGAGAGGACAAGATGCATGCTAGAGGTAGGTGGTTATGCAAATGGTTACCATGTTGGTTACAGCTGATGACATCAAGCTTTAGAAACCGCCAAAGAGGAATTTCCAGTAAACGAAGAGCTTGCGCCTGTCCTGCTAACAGGAATTGATCCAAAAAAGAAGCATTTTTTAATCTTTCCTATGTTCACGTTTCCAAATTTTTTGGGAAACTTCAAATGTAAAGTTTGTTATAATAATATGTCCATACCATGAACACCGAACAGAAGACTGTTACATACTAAGTAAGGCCCAATCTATCCAACTTTCCAGCACTGGTGTAACTGGGCATGCACTGCATCCTGTGTTGGGAGGGAGTCACAGAGGGCTTCTCAAGGTAAAGCGACATTAGTTTCCTTACCTTGGGGCTGCATTGCAGCTGCATTAGCATGGGAAAGGTGGATAGGATTGGGCCCTAAGTGTTTGATTTTGAGCACTCCCTCTCTTACGCCTACTCCCCCCCCTCTTTGCTATCATTTCTTGCAGCAGTTAATTTTTCAGGCTTGTTCAGTAGCTTGTCTCTTTGAATTCAATGGGGGTGTTTATTTTTAACACCTCCAGGACATTTTCACTATCATAAAGCTAATTATGCTTACACAGTAAGTAGCTAAAGAAAGCCAATTTGAAGCTCGGCCTTTGAAGGCAGGAAGGCTTTTTTTAGCTCTGCTTTCTCTAACCAGTCAAGTAGACGAAGGCATGAGTTTAAATTTATCCCTTGCTGTGACTTGTTCTGTTTGAAAGAAGAAATTTCCTATATGCTTAAAAGTTCTCGTCCTAGGAATGAGGTTTAGTTTCCTTATTATCCTTTTCTTTTTCTCTTTGGAATATAAATGTTGGAAATGAAAAATAAAGGTGATTTAAACTCAACTACCCAAGTAGCACTACACATTTACTGTACATTTTGTGTGTCTGTGTGTGACAATAGATTGGAGTGGCCTTTTATGAAATGCTTCTGGAGGTAGACCAGTGCAACACGCAGCTCAACTACGTGGATCCCATTTGTGATTTTCTGTATCATGTGAAGTACATGTTTACTGGAGACAGTGTGAAAGATCAAGTAAGTTTACTGCACTACTGTAGCAGTGTGTCATAATAGTTCAAATCCTCTGTGGTTTTCCATTCAAAATTTTGAAATCAGTGAAAAGTTCTATTATAAGTCTGTGACAAAGCATGAGGCATTGTGCAATTAAAAGACCTGTCTAGATCTTGAATTTCTAGCAAAACCTAAAAGGGTAGGGGTGTGAGGGTGGGTATTTATGGGCGTATATTTGTAATTATATACCATGAAAGAGTAGGAATTAAGAACTTGGAGTAGAATTAGCACCTGGGCAAGCCAGGTCACCGTTGCCAATTTTTGTACATGGCTAGATTTGTACATGGCATGTACAATACACCTTTTCAGGTTAGCTATGGTGGGCTCTCTCTAGCCCAACAGTGAGGTCTTCAAGAACAGTTCTTGACTTGTTTACATCAGGTCTGCCTAATTAAGTCGCCATACATTCATCTTTATAGCTCTGTCTTTTTCCTCTTTGCATTTGAATGCTAATCAGTGTTGAAAAGAATACACTATGACATAATTGTAAGGCCCAGTGATGATGGGAGACTTGAGCTAGGTGCCGGGTGAGGGCCCCTCCTATCTGTCCGAGACATGTTGCTGGAAGTGGGTAGGAATCTTGCATTGTGGTCTTTTGTTAGACACTTCAGTCTTAAACTAATATAAGCAGAAAACCAAGACTCGGGTCCTGCAAAATAGTGACAATAGAAGTTATGGAGCTGTAATTTTATTTCTATATTGTAGTTCTCTCCTAGGCTGTGAGGATAAAAAAAAATGAAAAGATAGCATTTGCTGTAAATGTATCTTTACCCAATCTTTTTATCTTCATGTGATTTTTTTTTTCAATTAAAGGTCGAGAAAATTATTTGCAATTTGAGGCCTACTTTGAAACTTCGCCTGCGATTCATCCACATCAGCAAAATGGAGTCATCTTCTGTTCCTCAACCTATGAGCACCGTCTCTCCAGCTTCTCAGTCTAGTCAGGTGCCTGTGAATGTCACTTTGCCGGTATCCCAGTAAAAGGGGGCATTGAACACCAAAGATGTTCTGCTACTGACCCAGAAGATCAGAGGGACTCCAGGAACAATGGCCAGTGCAGATGTGACAATGCAGCCCATTGTTTTAGGCCACAATAATCCCCTGTTGTCCTTGGTTTTTTCCTATTTATGTGCCATTTTTTCTAGTACTTGTAACTGCTTTGCTTTAATAGCAAGGGTCTTTTTTACATTGGAAATACTAATGTCATGTTTTTCCAGCTGTGTCTTTGGAAAATGACATCTGTGAGTCAAACAAAAACGGTAAAGGCTGCAATCCTCAAATTGTGGTTAAACTAACTAAACTCCACCAACTTGATTAATCATACTTGAGTAATTAATAGCCAGACAGAATGCAGGTATCTTGTTGTCTTGAATGTTCACTGAGGCGTCTGGTGGGCCACTGGGATACAAGAAGCTGGAGGATGTGTCTTTGGCCTGATCCAGTGGGGTTCTTATGTTGAAACTCAACCAGAGTGAATATTATGAGCTTGGATAAGAAAGTGGGTCTTGATAAGGTGGGTCAGAAGATACTATTGGAGAATTGCTCACAAAGAATTGCTTTCACCTCAAGATTTGTTTGCGCTTGAGAAGCAGAAGGAATGTGAGGGGAGATTGAAAAGAGGAGGTTGATGTTGTGCAAACTCTGACAGCTAAGCGAGTGACACAGGCATTCAATTAAGCAAGAGTGCTCTGGCTATCTTAGACAAGAACTGGATCGTTCTTGTCTAAGTTTCAAAGTAGCTTCTTAACAGCTTCAAAGGGAGCAGACGTGTGCACTTGACTATGCAGTATTGCCAAGATCTTGCAGGGGGGGGGGGAATGAAAGCCACACAAAGGATACAGTTACTTCTCAAAAACCTCCAGAGACAATGAACTATCTGAGCCCTGGGGATTGGTGGCCTCACTGTACCCCTCCCAGCAGCCCGTTCTGACATTGCCAGTCAGCAAGGCAGGTGCTCGCTGACTTTTCTCCTAATGCACATCACTCCACGGTTTCCTATAGGAAAGCCAGTTTTCATGTATGTGTTTGATACACACATCATTTTCAGGAGCGTAATCCCCACGTAAATCAAGAGCCACCTGTATATTTATGTGAGTTTTTGTTTATTTCCTACCTGCGTTTTGAACTGCACATTTACTGCACTCTTATTTTGGATTTGTATAATAGTACTTTTGTTCAAGTTCTACTTTTTGTGCTGCTGGTTTTGTGGAAGGGTTTTTTTGAGTTCTTCTAACCAGATCTGGTTTGACAACTAAAAAAGTTGTTTGTAAATTATTGTTCATATTTGGTAGCCTTGGAAAAAGTCAGTAAAGATAACTTTTGTAACTTACTCTTTACATCTTCATTTGTTGTTGAAGCTGCGCAGTTTTATGCATCCATGCTATATAAGACTTGGTGTTCCCAAGCTACTAACTGGGATACAAAACTTTGTGCCTTTTGTCTAAAATTTAACTATGCCATAGAAATGAGATTCTAGGAACTGTGTAATCTAAGAATAAAAGCAAGTGTCATACGATTCAAGTTTCACTTTGGCACAGATAAACACAGCAGTTGCTATCTTGAGAGTCGCCACAGGAAGATGCAAAACAGGACAGGGTGGTTACCACAGCCGAGCTGCTCACTTCTTCTGGCGTCTTACAACAAACTACGTTAACCTCCAGTATATTGACTGCTGAAAGCAATCCTGAAAGCAAAGAGAACAACCATTCTCTTTTTTCACAGGGTGGCTATTGAGTATCAAGCATGGGAGACAGGAAGACTAGGGATTGCAAAGGGAATGCAATTCTGAAATGCAAGCTAGATATGCTAAGTTAGCATCATATTTTGTTCTTCTTCCAGAGGTCCTTCATTTCCAGTTAGGAGCTTTTGTCTCACTGATAACAGGAGGAAGTGGGTGAACAGAGAGCATTTTGAGCCTGGCCTGTCGCATCTCCCCGAGACTTATGCCCAGGTGGCATTGGAGAAGA
>JAJKFI010000050.1:2158471-2176831 GCA_029204185.1 Lerista edwardsae | reverse complement strand
CAGAGAAAAAGTATGATTCTGTTCTACCGCTTCTCTGTATCATGACATGGCCCTCTGCCCATTTTCTTCTGTTTATCTGAACAACGAGGGCTACAAACTATGGTCTTCCAAAAATGAAACTCTGGAGTCTAGCTGGGCGCACAAGATAGGAAATCTGGCGTCAAAGTAACTGTACCACCATGTGCAGTGTCGGCATGTGGCCCTGAAAAACGGGGAAGTACAAGAGCTCACCATGGCACTCCCATACCCAAGCCCCGCTAAAGACTATACAACCAAAAAGCTAAATCTCTTCATTAGAGTTTTTTTCTACCACTTGTTGCTACTTTGAAACTAACTATACTTCATTTAAAGAAAAAGCTCATTTCACCTCAAACTCTTGTCGTGGGTTAAAACAAATATATTAAGAGTGGGAGGGATTTTTAAGAAATCTTAAATAGAAAAGGCATATTGTGCTAGCCTATGGATGATTACTCAGAGGTAAATCCCATTGCATTCAGTATTTACTCTCTAGTAAGATACCCTTAATGCAGTAATGGGATCTTGGAATGAAGTACCGGAATGCTGGGCAGGACTTACGCGTGATTGGCAGCCCATCCGTTCCGTTCCGCCGGCTGCGTGGGCTTCCCCTGGTTGGTGCCCCTCCGAGGCCAGGGCAGGCGGCGGACCAAACGGACGGGCAGCCAATGACGTGTAAGTCCCGCCCAGCGTTCCAGTACTTCATTCCCAGATCCCATTACTGCCTTAATGTAACATGAGCGACATGCAGTCTCCCAGGCAGCCCTTGGAAAAGATGGTGTAGACATTGATATATGCCAGTCAAACTCACAACTACTACATGCCAAAAAAATCCCTGGTCGTACCAGTGCTTACCATTCCACCAGGTACCGCACAAGCCGCTCATTTCAATGCTGCAGAGCAACACTCTGGGTGGTTGCGCCTGTAACTGACTGCCCCAGCAGGCTCTGCACCCAGATTTTTGGGCAAATGGGACGGCGCAGAGGGTCATTTTGCAGGGTCCTGCTGGGCTGTGTGTAAACAACACTGCGCAACATTAAGCGCTGCTCACGATGGGGAGGGCTTCAGCGGTGCACCAGAGTTTGACAACCACTGCCCTAGACACATTCCTGTTAAATGATACATAAAACATATCTACATTTTTTAATATAATTGCTTTTTGGTTATTCCCTTTCCACCCCAGTTCCTGTGGCTTATCTTAGAATTCGACTCCCTCGCATCTGTACCCATACTAGAAGGAAGAGAGAGAGAGAGATGGTGTATGTTATCAGCAGATGTTGCCGGGAGCAAGTAGTTGATCTTTGAAGAGTTATTCCAGGGAAAGATTAAATTTAATTAAATGCTGAAAAAAGGTAACTGTGAAAAAGAAGCACCTACGTATTTTAATGAAGTGGCAGGTTAACAAATATAGGTGTTGCACAAGAAAATGGTTAATTGTTCTCAAAGCATTGTGATGAACAAGAACATACAGTGCTAATGTACGCAATGCAGAACCAATGTCTGGGTCTTTGGGTCATAAAGAGATATGGGTGCAGAAGTTTACTTAGGTCATCGCATTGCTATTGTTCCTGGCTCCTTAGTACACAAAGGCCACACAAACAAGGTCACATCCTTAAACTTCATGTAAATTAATCTGGAATTGTTTGTAATCTACAAGCTTTGTAGTTCCATTTCCTAATTCAAAAGACACACTGCAATGTTTCAGAGGACCCCAGAATGCCAATGCTAAGATGCTCAGATTTTTAATGTTGTCTCATAATAACGTCCTAGTACACCATAGCTGTCATTTCTTGCCTATGTCAACCTGCATTAGCGTATGTTGTTTTAATCTTACATTAAAAAGTCAATTAGATGCACTTGCTTGGCCATGAAGTAAGCCAGTGTGTTCCTTCCATCACCTTCCCAATCCCCAGTGTATCTACTTCAGCCATGGAAGAGCACAAGAGATTTTACAACTAGCCTAAAAAGATTCAAGGCATGACACATCCCTGGCCTGTGAGTCATCGTGTTCTAAGACAACAGGACTCATAGAACTGTGCCCCGGAAATCCTGAGGTCCCTTGATGAGAACAAGGATGACAGAGGAGCTTCTCAATTTTAGCTGGGCTTTGAAGGAAGAAACCAATAATTCACAAGGTTCAACTTGGAGAAGGAAACCCCTTTCCTCCCACCTGGATCTTCCCAGCATCACCCTCTCTTTCCTCCGCGTTTCATCATTCTCTGACTCATTTCCCTCTAAGTCCTGACTCTCTTTTGGTTTTAGACGCCTCAGTCCCAGAGTTTGTTTCATACAGTCTTTTGGAGCTATCCGGGGGTGGGGTGGGGGGAGCAATTCCAAATCCAAGAGCGAGACAGTCAAAGACAGCAATTCCAAATCCAAAGGATATTTGGATTCCAAATCCAAATCCAAATTCAGGATATTTTCTTGAGCATTTTCAAATATTTGTGAGCCAAGGGAATGATTGCGTGTGCCCCCACACCACCCGACTCCCTCCCCCCAACGATGCCATCCCTGGGCTCACTTGCACATGCACCCCTGTGGATGAAAGGGGGTGGGCTGGGCAGATGAGTGAGCAAGCTGGCAGGAGGGCACTGAGCACCCATTGGCTTGAAAGGGGCAAGAGAACCCAGCTAGGACCCACCTTTTCCCTACTGGAGCTCCGTGCACAGTCGCTCAGTGTGGCCTGTTTGACACTCCAAGCAGAAGCTGTGCAGGGCAGGGAGAGAGGCTGTACCTGGAGCTCCTGTAAATCAAGGGAAAGGAACAGATTCAGAGGGCAGGCTCTAGATTCAAGCACCTACTTGGTGCTTCATAAGGGTATTTGGGCTGTGGCAGATATTTTCCCCTTCACCCTCCAGCAGCAGCAGCGATCCTCTTCCAGTTTGCTCTCAGAAAGTTGGCTTTGAGCCCCCAGTGGAGCAGAACCCTGGAGAGGACAGTAGACAACTGGGCTGTGGGCTTGTCTACTCCCCTCCCTTCCAAGGAATCTGCCCCATGTGGCTATTTCAGGAGACTTCATGGCAAGGCCAGCCCTGGACCAAGGGAATAGTGTGATTCAAAGGTAGCCCTAGCCACACTAATGCCATTCCTGCAGACAGGGATTTTGGCCTTGATTCTCATGGTGACATGTTGGTCTTGCAAACACAGCTTCTGCATCACCCAGCCATCATGTTTACAGGCAACAGCTATGTTAGAATCATGTGGGTTACCCAGTGAATTTGTCAGTGCGCAGGGTTACCGTGACAAGGTGGTGCCTTGACCACATGGAAGAGGTTTCACAGGAAGCATCCTTCCCATGGCAATGCGTACATTGGGCCTGCTAGGGGAGCCCTTGCACAAGCCACTATACTATTATTTAATGGCCGTCTTATAGCTATCCTCTTTGATCTGCAAAGAGGACTTTGTTCTGCTATAGTCTCAAGCAGGGCAGAATCGCACTGGGCTACCTGAGCAGGATGCAGTACAATTACTTTCCATGCAATTAATATGTCCGCTGGTCTGAATTAAAACCTGTTTCAGAGCAATGGTTTCCCAACATTCTCAGATTCCCAGGTGGCCAGTAAAGTAGTTGGTCTTATTGACAAGAAAATTAACCTAAAGCAGTGGCTCCCAAACATTTTAGCATCAAGACCCACTTTTTGAAATGACACTCTGTCGGGATCCATCCAGTTTTACGAGACTAAACAATCATGTTTCCCTTTACCAGCCATTCAAGCCTCTGTTTTTTTATCTTTTTTTGATGGGGGGCAGGGATCACCTTCTGGAGTGTCTGTTGAGCTCCACATTTATCAGATCAGGACCATTCTTGTGGCCTGGCTTTCTATACGAGCGGAATACTTGGGTACTTCGCACTTGGGTACTTCTGAATATATGTCCACATGCTGCATCCATAGGCTTCAATACATTTTCCTTGTCAGCTATCAGCTTGTCAGTGTCATGATCCACCAAAAATAAGGTCACAACCCATTGGTGGGTCACAACCTATATTTTGGGAACCACTGGCCTAAACGCATCTCAATTTACAGTGGGTGGGGCAGCCCAAGGAAGGGGGTGGAGTTTGGATGGGGCCATTAGGCCTCATCAAAAACTCCATCCCTGGGCTGCATGGCACCCATTCAGGCCACTGTCATGTGCTCAGACTTGTGCCTACTAAACAGCAGACGAAGATCTGAGCAGCCCCATTGGGGCAGCTGGCGCCTACCCCCAGGTAAGGGGACAAACATCCCTTGCCCCATGGAGGGAAGATGGGATGCTGGAAAGTGTGGTGATTTTGCTTGTGTCAAGGTTATAAATAGGCGTTTTCCTATTCCCTTTGCTATTGGAAAATGGCTGAGAAATAACCCAACTTATTGCTGCCTTCTCGGGAAAGCAGCAGGCTCTGGCATCACAATGACGGCATTTCTGGCCATGACATCAAACTTCGGTGGATCCTGGACAGATTGTCATTCTAAAAAGTGGGTCTTGGTGCTAAAAAGTTTGAGAACCACTGCTCTACACGCTATGGCTAAATTTTACTATACTATAAGCTAAATGCTCATGTGGTCTTTCGCAAAAGAAAGAAAACACTGGCCACATTTCCTAGAGGTTTACACACTTAAATACAATATAAACCACCGTGGTCTTGTGCTTTCAGCCTTTCAGCCAAACCAGCTCCTCTAAGCACTGCTGGACTGTCTTCCACCCCTTCTTTTGACTGGCAATTAGAAAAATATTAAATTAAGCCACTGCATTGCTAGCAACCCTGTAGGAAAAATGAATGGATCTGAAAGAGCTCTCATTCTAGAATGCAAATCGGTTCATAAGCTGCAAGCCACAGTCGTGAGCACAACTGAACTCATGTTTTGGCAGAGCAAATGCATTCCTCCTACCCTGCATTGCACACCAGTGTCAGTGCCACAAATCAAGCATCCACACAAAAGCCAAACTGCGTGTGCATTTAAATGGGCTTGCTGGACTGCAGCCATCATTGACTGCTCACAAATTAATTTTCGACTGATGATAATTTGCAGCAATCAAGAAAAGAAACATGCAGACTACAAACTGCCTTTGGGCATTCGGGTGGGGGAGGCAGTGGGGGGTAATCCTGCGGTGGGGCAACATGCCAGAAGTCGGGTTATCACTATTTGTCTGGCAAGGACTCTTAGTTCAGTCACAGCTGTATGTTGGGCAGACATAGTGTTGCCAAAAACTGGCACAAAATGGTTCTCAATGCAGGGAAAGCATTTAAAAAGGCAAACAAACGAGGAAAAAGGCAACAACAACAAAAAGGCATACCCAATGAGAGAGTATTAGGATCATCTTTATTACACCTGCGCAGGCGGGCCAATCTCCCTGCCTCACTCTGCATGCAAGGAAAAGGCAAAGCCATACAAATTGAAATCATCTTTATATCCCTTTCCCCCGCACCACCACCACCCAAGCTGCTGCTTGGTGGAAAATTACTACACAGGGGCTGGGACCTGAGAAGCCCTGCATCAATTGGGCCTTGAGAATATGCTGTGGCCATTCCAGTAAGGGAGGAAGCTCTGCTGGCTTTAGCCAGTTCCCTATCTATTGTGCAGAGCTAGCTGTACTGGATGAAGAAGGTTGCAGGTGGGGGCACATGAGTGAAAACAATGAGAGCAAAGAGAGAGAAAGTTACATACTTCAGCAACTTTAGACAAGAGACTTTAAGCAAAAGATGGCTGCACTTTGGTTCGATGGTAACAATAGGAAGAAAAGCAATGCAAGCCTATGAGGAAGTTCCTTCCCACAGAACATTTATTACCCACCTACCCCCATCCAGCAGTCCCGTGCTCACGCGCTCTCTCTCTCTCTCTCTCTTGCTCTCTCTCTCTCTCACACACACACAAACACACACACACACACACACACACACACACACACACACAGAGAGAGAGAGAGAGAGAGAGAGAGAGAGCTTCCTTGCCTTCAAGGGCCTCCCCATTCACTTCAAATGGCAGATGGGGATCCATGTGCACAAAGCAGTTTGCCCCACTATAGTGAATTGGAAGCATGCCCAGGTTCTAGCACACACAAAGGTTCAGATTATATGCACTTCGGTTTAGGGCTGCACCAGATGTCTTCCTCTTTCAGGAGAAAGCATTATTCGGGTAAACGTATTGTTTTCATATCTTTTCAGCCCTGTTCACTGCCACCTCTTCCTTTCTCTGCAGAGCAAACTGGCTGCAGGCAAATTCCTTATGTGTGTGTGTGGGGGGGCAGCCTCTGGCCCACTTTGGGGGGGGCGGGATCAGTGGTGTCATCTAAATGATTTAAGAACAGGTACTCACTTTTGATTGGCACGTGTCGGGACCCGCCCACCGGAAGTGACATCATAAGCCGGAAGTGATGTCGTGGCAGGAAGTGACATGAAAAAGCCCTTTTTAAGGCCTCAGAAAATTTTAAACTGACCCAACAGTTGCAACAGTATTCCACAGCACCCCCAGAACATGTTAAGAAGGCCTGGCATCATGTTAAAGTGACCCAACAGTTCCAAAACCCCAGAGCAGCTCATTTTTCAATGGCAAGGCAAGGCTCCGCTCGCTGCCTGCCTTCCTGGCTCTGAGAACATGCAGGCAACTCAAACATGCAGGAAATTCAAACGTTGCAGGGGGTGGAGTCGACAAGTGGGCGGGGCCAGCCGTAATCCTAGAAACCGGTGCTCGCGTACCCCCGCGTACCCCCTGCATGATATAACTGGGTGGGATCCTCTCTGTCATACAGTGCCACTGTGCCGGGCCTTGTTTATGCAGCCTTTCCATTCACCTGGGAAGGATTGCACATTGAATGGGATGACTTGCAATCCTTTTTGTTAATTTTAAAAGTTATCTAAGCCAGCAATTTTTACGTGACATTTGTATTTTCGTTTTCAGGGTTTTTAGGCACAACCTTTGATAGAATCTGGTTTGCTTTACTGCATTCGGCATTAAATTCCAAATGGTATACAACGTGACAGTATTTTTCCTTAAAACCGTGTGGTTTTAATAAACCACAATTTTTAAATGTCAGTTATATTTGAGTTTTCTGGGTTTTTTGGCTATAAGTTTTGATAAAGATATTACACTCTGTTTTGGTTTTTTGCACTTTGAATTAAGAGCACAATCCTAAATTGCTCTTTAAAGAGCCTCCCCAAGGAGTTAGATCTGATTCTGTGGAATCAGAGTTTCTAAACAATTATTTTCTAAACCATTCTAACAAATATGCAAATAAGGGCCTGTTACATGAAATGAATCATGTGGCCAAGCATTCCTCCACAAGAGTGTGAAACAGGGAGCAACTGCCCTGCCATGTTTCCAATCTTAATTGGGCATGTTCTCATGTGCTATTTTAACTAGGAAAAAAGTTCCCATCAGCGGTCCCAAAGGCTCCCTCCCTTCTGCCACAGGAGTTCCTTCCTCTTCTGCACCCTCCCTCTCCCACACACTATCTTTAGAAGAAACAGCAGGTCAGGTTTGACCCAAAGACCAATATCAAGAAGCCTGGAACTGATAAGCAAACTTGCTTCTCCCTTTCTTCTAAAGGTTAGACTTTTCAGATGTCCAAATCTAGGGAAATCTTAACATTTGACCACAGGGAAGGATGAGGGTTGAGTCTCCTTTGAAGTCTATCATCTGCCTTTCCGCAGGTAGTGAAACTTCAGAAGAGAAACTGCTATTCTGTTCTAGACCAGATGTCACTCGGAGTGACTGCTGAGCTGCCTTGTGGGATTAACACCTAATTAAAAAGCCAATAATCCTTACATCCAGGTATCAAATACAAGTTAAGGTTTCAGCCAGGACACAGAGTTCATGAGAGAGGACTGGTCAAAGAACTCCTCCAGAAAAAAATTGCATAAATTAAAAACCACCATCACTGTAGCAAAAGGCATCTGGAAGCCATTTCATGGCTACACTAGTGTTAAAAATCTTGGGATCTATTAGTATTGTGATTGGATTCTGATCAAACTGCTTACTGAAGTCTTGCTAAAGATTTGGCTTCAGTTATAAACCAGTACTACTCATGTAAACATGGGCTTCAATTAAGGAATCTATTTGGGGCCTAGGTTGTATGGAAATATGTATTAGGCAGGATGTGTGGATTGATGGTTGAGCTCCTGGTACTGCCTGAAGCTAAGCAGGAGGATTAGTGGTCTATTTTTGGATGGGAGATGGAACGTCAGGCTGTGAAAAGCTGCAGTACCTGTTGTGACAGAATGGAGTCACTGTGGCGCTGATTAGCCAGTGCGGGAATGTGGTGAGAAGGCCAGCTGACAAAACAACAGAGTCCAACCTTGAGGACCTGTCCAGGCTGGACTTACAATCACTTGCTGAAGCTCGCAGTCACACGGCCAGAGGAGAGAATCAAATCACACTGTGAAGACTACATCTGGGACTGAGAATTCGGAGAATCGCAGAATAGTGTATATTTGCAAAAAACCCATTGAAAAATGGTGGCTTAGACTAGCCTGCCCATGTAAGCTGCCTTGGGCATTTGCTTCGGCATGCGAAAGGCGGGGTATAAATTCTTCAAAACAAAATAAAAAATAAAAAAAAAGATTCCAGAGTGGCTTCCAGTGGATTGAAATTACTGAAACAACCAGAAGCACTTTTCAGACAGATCTGCAGCAATTGCCGGGATCTCCTTAGGGAAACCCTGGTCCCCGCAATGGGACTCCTCAAATCTCTGCTGGTTATTTTGCCGGCAGAGAATCGAGCAGCCCTGTGTTCCTGCCTGAGGCAGAGTGATGGATCTGGCCGTGGAAGTCACCACCAGGTCCCAGCCTCTCACACAGGCCTGATGTTCCCTTTCCCACCTCTCCTCCACCCTAAAAATACTTACTGGTTGCCGGCACTGCTACAGCCTCAGCAGCCCATCCTTTCAGTGCTGAGGCCAGGTGCTCACCAGGCCCAGCCCAACCCCAGCACTCCCTCTTCCCACAGTGTTGCAAACATGCTTTATGGCACATTCGTGACAATGTTAGTCGGTGGTACAAACATGCCGCCAGTGATAAGGGCCTTTGGATCAGGACTGAAATCTTGCACACCCTTACCTGAGAGCAAACCCCATTGAATATAATGGACCCAACCTCTGAGTATGCAGAGTATTGCACTGTTAATGTGTGAGACCACGTTCTGTATACAGAATGCACGCAAGTCCCTGGATTAAGAGGAACTGCCTTCCAAGACAACACTAATGCAGTAGAAACATTACAAAATACCGGATGCGTTTCCTAATGACTCAATTCAGGGTCTGCAGAGTATCCTCATCAACCATTTCCTGGGCTATGCTTTTTTCACAGCATTAGTTGCTTTTGAGCCTGCTCTATAGTTGTTTACAAATCAAGGCTCTCTGGGATAATTAGACCAGGTCTACTTATTAAAATATAAATCAATTCTCTTTTTCAGTGCTTTCTGGAAGAAGTAGGTCATAACTCCATACTGCAATAAAGTCAATATATATTACTCAAAGCATGAATTCAAATATTGTCAACCCATCGGAACAATCAAGACTGAGATCAACCAGAGGGCAATTTTACCATCTTTTTCGGCATGCGCCTTAAAGATGTGAACAGAGAAGAGAAGCAGAAGAGGAAACTGGCCCCAAGCACAAGTTGTCACTATAGAATAGGCAAGAGAAGCAAGCAGTGAGCCAGCTTCTTAAAGCAGTGGTTCCCAACCAGGAGGTCGGGACCCCCAAGGGGGTCGCAAACCAGTTTTCAGGGGGTTGCAAAGAACTTGGGGCAGCCATTTTAAAAAGTTGGGTACCACCACCATCTCAGAAGCTTCATTTGGGCTAGGGAAGAGGCTTCCCCATTAAACTGCCACTTCCTCAATGCTTGTGGCTGTGAGCAACATTAGCCTTGCTAATGGCTCACCTTTGTAATGAAGGTGTGTAATGAAGTTTCTTCCAGGACTCTTTCTGGGTGGACAGGTCATGCTTTCTATGTGCATGCCTTTGTGAGTCTCAGCACACAGGGAAGAGGAATGTAAATACTCTGAAGACTATCTAAAATGTGGCTTTACCCCCTTGATCAGCAATGGCACAATGTGTTCTGTGCAATGTTGTTCTCAGTGCTGAATCAACCACTGAACTCAAAACCCAAATGTCACTTAGAGACAAAGCATTCAGAACCTTCTGAAAAGGATGCAGGGTTCTTTCAACTTTCAAAAAGTGTGATTTATTAAAAACAATAACTTCCTGCTTAACGACATCACTTCTATTTATGACAGGTTTATTACCTGTTCTGTGTTTATGATGTATGTCAATAAAGCACTTTGGATGGATTGACTCACACTATAAAACCAGCCTAGCTCAAAGGGAATACACGAAGGAATCATTTTTCAACTCAAAGTACACGGAGAAAAAAAACCAGAAAAAAATGATAGAATCATTTATAAGAAGATCTCATGATATTCCTATTATCAAGACTCAGCAGAAGGAAACAAGGCTTTAAGAACAACAGCTTTATGAAACAGAATCTAAACAATTCATAATATTGTTCTGCCAAATTCCCTGCTGGGCCTCCCCAAGGGCCCTGATGCCCACACGAGGCTAACTAGTTTCCCCTCCAGAGCAGAGATAGGCAAGAGGGAGGGGGTCCTTCACCCACTGGATTCCTTTGCTTGGAATCACCAGCTGGCCAGCCTCCTCCAGACTGCCCTCCTCACCGACTTAGCTCAAAATACCCTAATAGCACCAACAAACCCCACCTCCAAACAATAGGCTTGCCTAAGCTACAACTGCCTCCTCCACTTGGTGGCTCCATGGGCGTGGCAGCCATACAACAGTTCCCAATAGTCTCCCACAACAACCTTACCTTCCTTTATCCAGTCCTCCTTTTATCCAGTCCAACAATCCATCAGTCCGTCCAACAGTCCTTCAGGCAGGCAGTCCAGCCAGCACTTCATCAGGCAGTCCACTCAGCCATCTTCCTTCCTTCCTACACCTGCCTGGTGCTAATCATCCTTCAATGATCCATCCATCCATCCATCCATCCATCCATCCATCCATCCATCCATCCATCCATCCATCCATCCATCCATCCATCCACTACCCGGTGCTGCACCTACCTGGTGCTCTCCTCCAGCACCTACCCAGGTGCTTTACTGTAGCTCCTGCCTCCCACTTTATACTGAGGCAGACCAATCAGTGTCTGTTGTTGGGCAGGCTCTAGCTCACCAGCCACACCCATCTGCACCTGTGCTAATCCCCCTTCATAGTCAGAGCCCTCATCAGCCTGCAGCTGTGTTCCTGCTGCAGCAGTTCTGGGATTAACCCTGTACTTCCTGGCTAATCTGGGACAAGGGGCCACTGCTGATACCATTCCCTATCTCCTCTGGGTATTTCCTGCCTTTTCCAATACAAATTTCAAACCTGGTATTCAGCAATCCAATTTTCAAATTACAAGCACTGAAATACCTGTGCTTTTGAAAAAGTGTTATCCAGTCATCCAATGGAGATCTCATTCTTGAGACTCATTCTCTTTCACAGTGCTCTTGCTAGGATCTCCCAGAGGGGACTGTTCTGGTGGAGTGTCAGATAACCCCTCCTGATGGGTAGAACCCATTTCTTTTATTTAGTTTCTCTCAACCAGCAGTACAGGTACCATATGGGACCACTGGTCATCCTGCTGCCAGGCAGCAAGACCAGATGCATGATATGATAAACAACGGTTGAAGACTTGCAAAGTGAGCAGAACTCCAAAGCATGCTTTTCCACACTCAGAAAAGCCTTCCCATCCACCCTGAGTGTCTTAACTGGTGATTGTCACATTGCATCTGGCTCCCAACCCGGATGTAACTGGCAATTATGTCATCACCAGTTACTTCCGGTGGTACTTCCAATATGTGAACCATGCAAAGTGGTGCAGAGAGGACAAACACTGATTTGTACCATGGTGTAGAGGAGGTGTTTTGTCTGTCTGTCTCTCCACCCACCAAGCACAGCAGTTCTGCAGGCACTCCCCTGTTCCACTAACATTTTGGACAACTGTTCCTCTGTTTCCAAGTTTTACAGCTACTACATGTTTAGTTTCCGTTGTGTTCATATTCAAGAATTATGATAAGCTAGTTCATTTCCAGGCTTACCTCCCCTTTAAATCTCTGGTATTTTTCACTTGATCATTTTCTCCAGACAGGACCTGATGTGAATATTACTTTTAACAATATCAAAATGAATTAGTCACATACACTTTGTTCTCTAAGGCACTTCAAAGTCCAAAGCTCTCATAGAGGATCAGGTAACGACTTTCCACTTTCACTACTTTTTGTAGTGTGATGTTCAAAGTTCTCCTGGGAAAAGTTACATGAATATAAAAAAAGTCCATGTGACTTTTTCATGCTGATCAAGGTTTCTTATCAGCAAAACCCTATAGCAGCATCCCCTATCTGCTTTCTTACTTGAAATCTAAATTGGCTTTTCTGATCAGTTTAATTACATATTCATGCGTCTCCTTTGCTTGTGAAATAGTAGAAACAGCATAAATTGGCCTATGGATCTGATATAGTCGAACCATTAAAGGGGGAGTGGGAGAGAGAATTCTTTTGGCCAGAATTCAAGGTGCTGGCTTGCGGCACAATCTTATGCACATCTACTCAGGTGTAAGTCCTATCGTGTTCAATGAGGTTTACTCCCTTGGAAGTAAGCATAGAACTGTGACCTTGGACCTGTAAGGCTCTAACACAGCCATTTTCAACCACTGTGCTGTGGCAGATTGGTATGCCATGAGTGGTTCACAAATGTGCCATAAGAATTTGGGGGAAGGAATTTGGGGGAAATATCCCCCGCCCTTGGCAGCATGGTGTGCCTTATCAATTGTCAAACAACTGATGGCGTGCCTTGACAATTTTAGTACCTACTCAGGGTGCAATCCAAACCTTGAGGTAGGCCAGCGTAATTAAGCCAGCAAAGTTTGGCTGGCACCAAGGCTACCATAAAGCAAGTTTGGATCACTCTCTGAGTCAGGGAGGATGGTGCATGTCTGTGTGCTGGCCTCTCCGATGCCAAGGGTGGTCCAAACATACTTTATGGTGTCCCTGGTGCCAGCCAAACTTTGCTGGATTAACTATGCTGGTCTAATTGAAGATTAGGATTGCACCCTCAGTGTGCCATGAGATGAAAAAAAGTTGAAAATCGCTGTTCTAACAGCCAAATCCTATGCCTGTCTGCTCAGAAACAAGTCCCATTAGTGCCAAAGCGGCTTGATCCCAGGTAAGTGTGGATAGTACTGGAGACTAAGGCTACAGTCCTGTTTTAATATACTTAGGAGTAAGCCTTGTTGACTATAATGAGACCTTCTTCCTAGTAGATATGCATAGAATTGGGCTCTTTGATGGCTTGAACTTAAAAGGCTTCCGATAATTGTTCTTTGCTCTGTCCTTACTGCCAACATACCCAAGCTGCTACTGACATTAGTGGGGGGAGAGGGAAACCATCAAACTCCATTCTCCTCTTAGGATTCTACCTGCCATTAAGCCAGCTGTTTCTGGGGAAAAAACTATGGCCTGAAGCAGTCCCGAACCTCCTGGTCCAGACATTATCATCAGCTATGCCCCCAAACCTGGTTGCTTCTCATCTCATGGCTGAGGCCGAGCCACAGACAATGTTTTTTCTAATGTATTTGTAAGCCACATTTTCCTATGCAGACTTGGAGAACTTTTGGTTGAACAATACATAAATAAATATTCTCAGTAATAAATATTGGTATTTTGATAGATTTTTTTTATTATTTTGAATTTGTATTCTTTGCTATGCAACATATGGAGAGACTTGGGGGAGGCAGAAAGGAAAGTCTGCTCCCATATGCCCCACAGGAATTTCCAAGGTGAGTGGAGGGTATCCGCTTAACAAAATCATCCATTTACATACTTTGGGAAGCAAGAACAATGAGGCATTTGGCGAGGACCGGCTCACAGCTTTGGAACTACTGGAGACTGTAAAAGTATAAAAACTCTGTCCGAGAGTCATGATCAAGCGACTGAAATGCTTTAATTTTTGTTACTTGCTTTTTATGTCAGTATAATTTTAATGTGATATCATCTCTGCTTCTTAACATGGTTGTCGTCTACTCTGCATCTCTGGCATGAGACATGCATATACATTGCACCGATGGGCTGCAGATATTCTTTAAGACTTTCAGACTTGAATGATTTTACTTCAGCACTCTAAAGCCCCCTGATTTAACACTTAGCTTATGAAATTGATTTCTCTTGCATGCAACAAAGTAAATGTGTATTGATCTCTGTCAGATGAATAACCTCTGTAGTCCTCACTCGGGTCATTTGACTGGGCCCATGACAGAGTATCTACTTGCTTAGCAGCAAGTCAAAGGCCCTGGTTCTACTACTGCAGTACTACTACATTACTACTTCAGAGAAGAGTCCCGTGTTAATCATCTCCTTCAATCGGAGCCATTCCTGGCGGTTAGAGCACTATCTCATGCCCTTGAAATGGGAGGAAATCAAGCCCGGATAGGTGACTTCTCTATGTCTCTGTCCCTTTAAAGGTGAGACCGGACTCTCAAGATTAAGGGGTCCGTTTTTCCCGGCGTGCGTTCCCTGTTCCTGCTGAGGGTTGCAAACGCTCCTGGCCCCACCGATCCCCCCTCAAGATCCTTGCTATAGCTTACCAAGTTTACCATTGACGAAAAAAAGGCAGCTGGACTTCAATGGAATTCCGGAAAAGATATTTATTGCAATAAAGACGCAATAAGGCTGCAAATTGCGCGTGCAAAAGGGCAACCTAATTGCATGTCAAGCTGAAGGAGACAGATAGTTATATATGTTTTTACATGTAGATGAAGAGAAATAAAATATCCAATCAAAGTCCGTTGTCTAATCCCTCTTCGATTATTGGGGCACTGGGGATTTCGGGACCTGTGATTGGTCAGTGGGTTTGAGGAACTCCTTGAGACATGCCCTGCGCCTGAAGGGTGACCAGCGCCCTAGAAGGAGAACTAATTTTGGCATGACAAAGGATTGGGGAAGTGACTAATTGCTGGGGTACAGTGGACAAAAAGACTTGATTGAATTTCTGGAAGATGGGTGACAAAGAGTGTATGGGGGGCAGAGATAGACACATCTTGCAACACAAAGGGACAATTCATGCATTTAAAGAAATCTTTTCACTACAATTCATACATTTCAATACGTAAAGAAACCTATTCACTACGAAAAGCTCATGTATGTTCATTATGTAAATGTCTTTGGCAGAGATCATGGCATCTGGTGCCGAGGACATGACTCAAGGGGCTGGCTCGATGGCAGTGGCACATCCCTCGAAGGAGCTGGCATCCATTTTGTTCACCAGCCACCATTTTGTGTCCCCCTTTCTCAGTACTCATAAGCACAAAATTCAACATGACAGTTCTCCCTTAAATCTCACGGTGTTCATTCGCAAAAGGTGCCCTTCATTCATAAAATACACAGTTTCCATTCAGAAAACCCCATTCATGAAGTCTGCTTTCCCTTTAAGGGGAGATTTTGACAGTTTAGTCTTTTGACAGTTCGCTTGACCCACATGGCTGGGGTTCCGGGGAAATCTGGGGAAAGACCTGGCTGTCTCAAAGTCTGACAGCCGGTAAGCGGTGATTTCGAGGAACGGCTCGGGAGTCTGACAGCCAGCTCGTTGGCTTGCGGTTAACAGTTTGGGTACGGCGTGTGCTGAGGTGAAACTGCAGGTCAAGAGCTGCTGTAATCCTATCAAGTGCTGTGGTAATCCTGTCAAGTGCCGGCTCGGATACTCAGGCCGGTCTGCTGGGGCTGCGACGATGGCGGCAGAGTGAGTTCGAATCCTGGGTCCCCGCCGTTGTTAGCAGCGGGATCCGGGGAAGCTGTGGCCACGAGTTCAGTCCCCACCAAGGTTCAGTTCTTAAAGTTCAGTGTAAATTTCTTTGTTGGTTGTAACTTAGCTGGACTATGTGTGCACAGCTAGGTGAAGACGCTCATGGCGCGCAACCGGGTAGAAGAGGAGGCATGGCAGTTTTGACTTGGCTGGGCTGTGTGCTCCAGTCAGGAGAGAGAATGGTTTCTGAGAAAAGTACTGGCGGGGGAGGGGGGGTGTCCGTCCTCCTACATCACTCTCTTGAGATCCTCCAAGAGCTCCTATCTAATGTTCTAGCATTGTTGTAGTTGTGCCAATGCATCCTGTGAGCTGCCAGTCCTGTCACATTTTGCAACAGTCAAAAGGCCTTACGCCACCAGAATGCTCATTCCAATAATGTAAGGCCCTAATAGTATTTGGCCGTTGTTTACCAGTCTGGTTGGTAGATTATCTAATGGCAACAACCTGCATGATAGCTGTGTGTTCAGTTTTTTCTTAATGACAAGAATTCCACTAAACATATTCAGCCAAATGAATTGTAATTTTTTTCCATACAAAAATAGAAGTCGGAGCTCATCTGGGGACTGAATACAGCAGACCAAATGTTTATAATAACTGAATGCAGAAATTTAACCAATGTAGTTTGTGAATGACACAGATCAGCCTTTATCACTAAATAGCTGCTTTCTTAACAGGTGACATCTGTTTGGCAAACAGACACCTGTATATTTCTAATCTTGCTTTTGCACGTGAGAAATTCAAATGAAAGAATTCAAATTGGGTTGAAGTTCAACATCAGGGTTGAAGTTCAACCTGAAATGAAATTAACAGATGGAGTGAAACTTAAAAAAAAAAAATCTTTATTGCCTGAACTGTAAAACCAAAGTTTCTAGAGTTGTAATGAATGCATATTCTAAACCACATCTTTGGGCACAGCCACACGATCATCACATGCCTATAACTGAGCTTGTAGTTAAGTAGAAATGATGACTAGCTGCAATCCTAAGCACACGTCTAGTTAAATGCATGAAAATGAATCCCATTATTCTTCTCAAAGGAAAGATAACGAGTTATTCTTTTATTTAATTTTATTCCTTTAAGGGTGCAATCCTAAACCTGGAGTTAGGCTGGCTCAAGTCCCTTCTGCCAGCCTAGGAGTGCTGTAAATGCCTTCTGTAACAAAAAATTTCCTTAGCTAAAAATTAACCAATAAAACTGATTCCACTTTTCCAGCCCGGCCACCAACCTGAAAGCCTTTTAATTGGAAAAAACAGGCATAGACTGATAGCTGGAATGATGGGGAGAAACTAAGCTACGGCTTTGATTCACTTTGCATCTCTCTGGATCAAGCAAAGGAGAGTAATCCACTCTCTGAGTTGGGACTGTGAGGGATGGATCATATTATTACTAACAATCAGGTGTAGGTACTTACCAATAAAAATATATATATAGTAATATATATTCATTAATTAATTAATTAATTATTCATTAATTTTAGATGTAGGACTCTAGTCTTAAAGCTACGGTTCAACATTAAAGACCAGAAAGGCCTCTCTGCTCAAATTGTTATTTTGAGCTAAAAGGCAGTCAAGGTTGTCCACTGAATTACTGTTGGCTGCTTGCCAGCAGAAATAACTATCTGCAACATTGCTAGAACAGACAGCCAAGGCTGTTCTGACAGAAATAACTCAGACAAACATTCAAAAATGAAACTAGGTAAGAGTTAGCTAAACGCCTGACTTTGCAGAAGCTTGTTAAGAACATTAACTACAAACCAAACGTTAGATCCAATAAAAATGCACAAATAATGCTAAAGGTGCTTGCAGGAAGCTAGAAGCTAGGAATAAAAGTTTATAAATGTTTTAGCTAATTGGAATACATCCCAGAAGAAGAACAATGAACTTTTGTAGAAAGATGACATCTCGTATCCAGCTTTTGGCAGAAGAGCCTGAGCATGCCTAAATTACTGATGCAATAGCACCATCTCGTGTTTTCTATACACATACTGTATGTTTTATAATTTAAATATAAACTGTTGCTTTATATATACGCAAGTATTATAATTATAGAGTAATGTTACTAATCAAACGTCATTATAATGATATACAACTTTATATTGTAACAAAAGCAGTTCTGTAGTGAGCAGTTCTTGTAAAACATTTTTAAAAGATAGAAATGGTTAATGACTCTAATTCTTAGTTGTAAGCTTAATATCTTAATATTTTAAGATCCTTTTTGAATTACAGTAGAGTTAAAAAGCACAGAAACCTGGAAGTTAGAAATGAAAGCTTATAATTTAGAGAAATGTTTAATTGTTAGACATAGTAAAAGAAGCATAAACTGTAAACTAAGAATTGTGAAGTAGAGAAGTATTTTTAGCTGTTGGCAGTCAGCCCAGGCTTAAAAACAGAACAATGGAAGCTTATGAAAAGTTTTGTTTATACATAAGCAGAACGCTGAGAAAACTAGACCGTTGGTAAGCAGGTGCTGATAAACTAAACTTTGGAAAGCACAGGCGAGGATTGAAAGGCAAAAAAAAAAAAA
>JAJKFI010000050.1:2136393-2149489 GCA_029204185.1 Lerista edwardsae | reverse complement strand
GGGGGGGGGGAATCGGTAGCCCGCGCAGAGGCCCCAGAGAAGGCCCGGGACTCCCGGGCTTTTTCCCGGGCCGCCGTGCGGCCTACTGAGGAGGCGCAGCGGTTCCTGGGGGCAGTTCCTGGGTTCCGGCTATGCCTCACTTCTGGTGGGCGGGGCCCGACACAAGTGCCAATCAAAAGTGAGTACCTGTTGCTAAATCATTTAGATGCCATTACTGTATATACATGTTTATTCACCCACTCACCTTGACATGTGTACAATACCTCTCTGATGTGAACTATGTTTGCAAGTACACACACACATACACACACAGCTTTCTATAACACACACAGCTTTCTATGCAACACTCACATTACCCACGCTCAACAAGTTACTACACTGAAACACAGAAGTACCCCCCAATCTTGTCATAATACAAGTCTATGTATGATAGACAGTCCACCCGCACACGCGCACACACACGCAGAGAAAGAGAGTGCCTAATGTTGAAAAGAGATTATTCTGTGATTTGGTTAACACTTTTGTAATTTAATATTTTTTTTAATAATAGCAGTAATTATAACTTAAATTTTGGCAGTTCCTTTATGAGTAACAGAAAATGATCCAGAGACAGACACATGAAGGGAAGGTTTTGTTCAATGTTGTTAGGATGAATGCCTAATAAAAAACTTTGTGTATTCAACCACACAGGTTCTAGAATTGTCAAAATCAAAAAAATGAGTGCCACTGCTATTCCTGGCACCCACTGCAAACATCCGCCAATGCCTGCCTCTGAAGAAGATGATGAACAAGGGCAGTCTGAGATCTATATGTGCGTATTGTGGTATGGAAGAGAGTTGGGTATTGCTTATTATGACACTGCAGACTGCTCAATCTACTTTATGCCTGACACACCAGACAATGAAGACCTTAAGCTGTTGCAGAAAGTAACTGAGGAGGTACTCCCCAAATATATATTAAGCAGCGCTAAGCAAGATCATAGCATAGCCAAATTCCTGACCAATATAAGTGCCACTGCAGGAGAAATGAGGGAAGAAGGAAAGGCAGAAGTTGTACTCTATCCAAATATGGATTTTGGCTTAGAAGTAAGTAAACAAAGGATTCTATCCCGGCAATTCCCCTTTGTCCCCTCTCACATGACTGCAACTGAGCGCATTCTGTATTTGTCTTCCATTATTCCTTTTGAGAGCCCACTCATGATACGGGCAATAGGAGGGCTGCTAAAGTTCCTTGACAGAAGAAGGGTTGGTGTTGAACTGGAAGACAGTAATGTTGGAGTTCCCATCTTGGCTTTTAAAAAATTTGTACTGACAGATATTGTAAATGTGGATCAAGATACTTACTGCGTTCTGCAAATATTTAAAAGTGAAGTACATCCTTCTGTATATAAACAAGCCACTGGGAAAAAAGAAGGATTCAGCTTATATGGAATTCTGAACCACTGCAGGTGCAAGTGGGGAGAGAAGCTGATGAGACTGTGGTTTATGAGGCCCACTCGCAACTTGACTGAGCTGAACAAACGCCTGGACGTCATCCAGTTCTTCTTATTAAGTCGGAATCATGAAACAGTACTGACCTTACAGGAGTGTCTCAGAAACATTAAAAACGTACCTCTAATTCTTAGGAGAATGGCGCTTTCTAACACAAGGGTAAGTGACTGGCAGGCACTGTATAAAACTGTTTATAGTGCTGTGTGCCTTAGAGATGCATGTCGCTCCTTGCCCAGCACCATTGAACTCTTTCATACTATTTCACAGGTCTTCACTGATGATCTGCACTATATTGCCAGTCTAATCAGCAAAGTGGTTGATTTTGAAAACAGCATCTCAGAAAATCACTTTATTGTCAGACCAAATGTAGATCCCATCATTGATGAAAAGAAACGAAAACTGCTGGGACTGTCCGATTTCCTTACAGAGGTGGCCCGAAAAGAACTGGAAGACCTGGATGATCGCATTCCATCCTGTAGTGTTATTTATATTCCCTTGATAGGATTTTTACTTTCTGTTCCATGGCTGCCCACAATGGTGGACAAGAGTGACTTTGAAATTGAGGGTCTGGATTTCATGTTCTTGTCAGAGGAGAAGCTACACTACCGCAGTGCTAGGACAAAGGAATTAGACAGCTTGCTTGGTGATCTTCACTGTGAAATACGGGATCAGGAAACACTGATCATGTACCAACTACAGACTAAGATCCTAGAAAAGTCTGCAGTGCTTAGTGATGTGATTGAATACACAGCATACCTGGATGTGCTGTTATCTCTAGCAGTGATGGCTCGAGAGAACGCATACACCCGACCCCGCTTCTCTCATTCCCATACAATCAGAATTAAGGATGGAAGGCATCCACTGATAGAGTTATGCGCAAAAACATTTGTGCCCAACTCAGTGGACAGCAGTGAAGCTTATGGTCGGATCAAGATCCTCACTGGGCCCAATTCATCTGGAAAGAGTGTATATCTAAAACAGGTGGGCCTTATTACATTTATGGCCCTAATTGGCAGCTATGTCCCTGCTGCTGAGGCGGAGATAGGAGCAGTGGATGGAATATATACCAGGATCCATAGTAGAGAATCAGTATCTCTCGGGCTATCCACTTTCATGATTGATCTTAACCAGGTAGCCAAGGCAGTGAACAATGCCACTGAAAGATCTCTGGTGCTCATTGATGAATTTGGCAAAGGCACAAACACTGTTGATGGTCTCTCTCTTTTGGCTGCTGTGCTAAAGTACTGGATTGGACAAGCAACACACTGTCCTCATGTTTTTGTTGCCACTAATTTCCATAGCCTTGTGCAGCTGAAGATCCTACCTGACACTCCTCTTGTGCAATACCTGACCATGGACACCCAACAAGATGGTGATGACCTTGTGTTTTTCTATCAGATCAAAGAAGGTGTTTCCACAGTCAGCCACGCGGCTAATATTGCAGCTTTGGCTGGCATGCCACCTAAAGTGATTTCCCGGGGAATAGAAGTGTCAGAACTGCTTCGCAATGGAAAGCCCATCCAACGTACTGATCAATCTTCACAAGATAAACAGTTAAAAAGTTGCAGATCACTGGTAGATAAGTTCCTTTCTCTAGATCTCGATGACCCCCAACTGGATTTAAAGGAATTTATGAATCAGGAAGTGTTACCCTCTTCAGCCTCTATACTGTAAATATTAAAAAGACATGGCATATAGTGAACTGATAAACGAAATTGCTTATGCGTCTTAATATCATCAACCAGAAACAGTAGTCTCTCAAGTGAATTCTTCTACAAATGGCAAACTACCTTGCACAACTAATAATCCACCAAGCTAAATGCTGCCTACAGGCCACGCATTCTGGACTACCAGGTGCTTGACACCCTGTTCCCTCTATTTGTGCAGGATCAGAAAAGGAACATGTTGTGAGCTGGCATTCCACTGAGTCTCATTTCCTTCAGCTTCATGTTATTATCTATCATTTGTATATCTTACAGAATTATGATTCCCTGAGTAAAGTTTTGAAATTTCTATTTTAAATTCAGCACAATTTTCTTAATTTTAAAGCCTCAGAAGTTTAAAAATACTCATAAAGTTTTGTTTCTTAGAAAATCTTCCTTAGTACTGATGCACTAGATGCAACCAGGCACTACATAAAGAAATTCCCTGGTGCAGATGTGATTCAGGTAGCAAACCTGCCAGGAACTCTGGGCTCATATGCCTTGTCCCCTGATCATCCTGTGCCCTTATATTAATTATTTTCTGATTTTCAATAAACTATCATTTGCTATTACATTTGAACTAGCACACTGTGTGTTGTGTTTGCCCTCAAAACAAGGACTTTAAATCTTCTGATTTAAATCAAACCAGATATCCCAATCAAACCAGAATCAAACCAGATATCCCAATGCTCATAGCACCAAATAGTCTCATAGCACCCAATCACGGACACAGTACATTTGATTGTTCATGTTTTCAAAATGCATTGTTTGCCATGTATAAAAGTAAAATGGTGGCTCTAGAACACATGTAACAAGTACAGATACCTATTTTATCTCCTTGTAATCTCCTAAACCATAATAAAAGAAGCCAGGAGTCACAACCAGACAAGTTTAGGAGAGAGGATGATCTTCTTTTGCATAGCCTGTTTTGGAGTTGAGTATATAGAGAAAAAGATGCCTAATGCTGTTCATATCCTAGCAGAGAAAACTACTAATGGTCCAGATGCTCTCTCTAGCATTCCTTATTTATTAGAGAAATACAAACAATGGTGAAATTTAACTGGAACTGCAAGTGTTTACTAAGACTCTGAATTTAAGGCAAGGCTAAATCCATAGAGATGTACAATAAATAGTACATGGTTCAATATAACAAATAAGAAATCATCAAATCAAGTGCTATTCCTAAATTAAATATACTACTGATAATAATTTAATGAGATAATTAAAACATGATTTTCTGAATTTATTATGTTTCGATTGTTACCTGCTGTGCAATGCAATTACACACTTTCACTTTTTCAGCTGAATTACTGTTGCACTATCTATGATTTCACAACACCTTGTGTACTTAGTTTGCTTAGCAAAAAGTATAACAAATACAGCAGTTTATACAACTGACAGCGCAATCCTAAAAACTGCGCAGCATCGACGCAACAGGGTTGCGTCGACGCTGCGCACTTAGCACCTACGCAGGAGTGCCGATTGGTACTCCTGCGTCAGCGCGAAGGCAACGGGATTGGTGCTGCATTTCCATTGCTTCGGCCAAAGCCGGCCGGTGCGAAGGAGGCTCCGTGTCCATCTGGACACGGGATTGGCGGGGGGAGGGGGCGGGACATGGGCGGATCCAGGATTCGGCCATAAGGCCGAATCCTATACCCGTTTGGGAGGATGCGCAGCCCCGATTTGGGCCGTGTGGTCTCCTCGGCTCTGCGCATGCTGTTTAGCAGGCGCAGACCCGAGGAGCCCATAGGAGAGGCTGGAGCCTCCCCAACAGTAAGGACATGAACATGCCCTTGACATTGGGAGGCTCCAGCCTCGCCTATACTGTGCTGGATTTGGCACAGACCGATTGGCCTTGCTAATCCAGTGCAGTATAGGATTGCACCCTGAAACTGATGAATACTGGCGTATTTGTCATATACGTCACAGCACAGAGTGACATTTCTGGAGCAAGTGTGTTGACACATCAAATATTGTAACAATACACTAGGAAGTAGCTCACAAAGCATTTTACATAGTTGTCCAGGAGTGGACTTACCATGCGGAACAAGGGAATTGGAGCCAAGGCCCTGCAAGAACTCCACAACCATTGTCATGACTTTTGGTGCAGGGGCACAAGGCTGATGTTGTTGAAGAACACTCAGCCAGTTTGGAGCAGTGACATTGGACACCTGCCACCTATGGCAGGACCACAGGAGGGAGGGATAGGACATTCTAGTTGTATTCTGGAGTCATGGGTACCATTTTTGGTACATCATGGGTACATCATTTTTGAATCTAGGAGCAGAATCCTACTATGCATGATTACTTACTCAGAAGTAAGTTCCACTGTGCTAATTGGGACTGACTCACAGACAAGCGTGCACAAAACTGCAGCCTAGGCTGGCAATTGAGGTTTCAGGAAACTGCAGGAGCCTTGTTCCTAGTTCAGAGGTCAAATTTGATCCATAGTACTCCTTGCTATTTAACACTATTGAAGTAAGATCTTTTGCATTCTGTCTACTCAGAAAAAAACAAATACAAGGACTCAGAGATAAAAATTATAGTAAAAAAGAAGGGAAGAGACACAAAGTATCATAAAACACAGGGCGCAATCCTAATCTGCGCTGGAATAGGCAGGCCAGGTCACCTGGGCTGCACCTAACAATGTTAGGAGGCAGCAGCAGCAGATCAGCATGGGGCAAGGGGATGAACCCTATGGGGCTTCTTGGATCTGCACCAGCAAAATAGCAGATGCAAGTGCACGCAGCTAGGAGCAGCCTGAATTGGGGCAGCCATCTCCTGCCTCTGCTCACGGCACTGTCCCATTACGCCTCCCGCCTACCTCTGGCATGTCCTCGGCACAGCCCTGCGTGGACAGAGCTAAGCAAGTGGTCAACCGGCACAGCTGACAGATGCAGTGGCAACCATGGGCCGGCGCTGCTGTTTGCACCAGCGCAGCAACTGAATCCATGATGTAGACACGTCTCACGGCAAGTTCACAACAACACTAGTCCAGCACAAGAGCACTGCCAAATCCAGGTTAGGACTGCGCCCACAGTGTAGTATTAAGCTGGTTCACATTCTGGTAATATGAACATTTGAGATATTTCACAAAATGAATGAATTCTAAACCCTACATGATCTTTAAATTGCTCTGAAAATTGGATGAGAAGCAAGAACCAAAACATTTTTTCAAGAAAAATTAGACTTGCAAAAGTCAGATACAGTACTTGAATATGCATTACAAAGATTGTTTTTACAGACATAGAATTTTTCTTGTTTAAAACAATTATTTATAAAAACATTAGCAATCAGTGTCTTAACATTTTGTCTCTTTCCAAGGAGAGAAACCCCCATTAAATTGCAAAGATTAATTAGATTGCAGCAAAAGGGGGGAAGATGCATTTTTCTCTGATCCCCTGAATTTGTTTGTTTTCCTGGTTGTATTATCTGTATGCAATGTAAGAAGTTACTGCACCTGTTTCCGTAGTTTTGGCGACTTTGACAGTTTCATGAAGGTCATGTGGGGCTTAAAAGCTCTGTCATCTGTGGTGAAGATACCATTTTCTTGAAATACCTTCTTCACAATATCTAGATAGAGACAAATGAAGAGGCTATAACATACCAAGTATTAAGTATGTTATAATGTATGCCAAAGTATGAGTGATATTTGATCCATGGGTGAAACAAGAACAATTCACCTGGAAACCAAACGATTTCATACTTGCAACCTGACGCAGAAAGCACACAAAATTGATTTTTGTATATTTTTTGTATATTTTATATATGTTTTGTATGTTTAGCTTTTTGTACATATTTTTTGTAAATAATTGGAGATTATTTCTTTATAAATGGGGTAGAACCATCCAATGATGCTGGTGATAGCTGCATTCCCACCCAACCCAACAAATATTTGTGATGGCTAAAAAGCTTCAAGAGTGTTGTTCTGTCTCTGTCACGCTTGGTTTTGACCATATACTGCACCATATATTTGACAAGCTGAAAATTAGACACAGACAGCCCAATTCTATTGAATAGGGGTGCTTCTTTTTCAGTGACCAACACAGAATGCGAAAAATGAGAATTTCTACTCAAATTGCTATATAAAACAAAATTTAGATCAAAATGCAAAATAGCACTGCTTTTGCTTACTTTCATAGTTTGACACAAATTTAGATAAATTTCATGAAACGATACCACTTTGCTAACTTTTGACACAATTTTGAGGAATCCACAAATAATTTTCAGTAAGGAGTCAGGAGTTTTAAACGATGAACACACACAAGTTTTTTTCTGTGCACTGCATGTTGGGGTGACTTTAATGAAATGTGGGAGTAGCCAACAGCAGTTTCTCAACCCTCCAAGCAGTGCAGCATGGGAACTATTGAGCAGGTCATTTGGCTCTGGAATGTGAGTGCCAGTGTTTGCTTGCCTTTGTAGGGCCATTCACCCTTATTTCTTGCCAGCTAGCCTTTGTTTATATCCCCCCCTGAGCTGTTTTTCAACTCAGAAGTAGACAGAACTCTTATATGTTTGCCCGTGCACGCGCATGCACACTCTTTCACACACACAGCTTTATTGTGTTTGTACAATTTGCAGTAAAAATTTGGATAAAAAACACATAACAGCAATTTCCTATTTTAATCAAGACATTTTTGCAAAAATATCACCAAAAATGTGCCCCCCTTCCTATTGGGCTCTTACAGTGCTGCAAACACCACATTGTCATGGTGCACTGCAGAGTCACCAGCACAAACAGCTGGAGCAGGTAAGAGGTCAGAGGGAGAGAGCTGTTTGAGGAAGGATCTCTGTGGCAACAGTGAACGCCAAGATTCTATCTCCCTTTCCCAGTCTTGAAACCCCTCCCCCCTGGTCTTCTTGGACCAAGAAGCTTATATACACTGGAGAAGGCATGACGTCATTTTCTTGAAGCCGAGGGTATAATAAGATGGCTGACGCAGATCATCGCTGCGAAGGAGGAGGATTGCCGCGAATTCACGAATAAAAATCTCCCTGCACGCGTGTAAAAGTTAATTTCAACCTCTTTAAGCATGCCTGCGTGTTCTGCATACGGGTGTGCGAATCGCTGAACGAAAAATGGGATTTAATTTCCACGGAAAGATTCATGTATTCACATTACATCGGTTCAATAAAACTACCGTTCAGTGAGTACTGAACATTAACAGAATTTGTTTTTTTTCTTTGGGGGGGGGTGAGTGTAGAAGTTAAAAAAAATACTCTTAGTAGTCTAGAAGTAAAAAAGAATTCCTCTCATATTGACAACTACTTGTGTCATGAAGAGATTTTAATGTAATTTTCCTACTGTAATACTTATGGAATTCTGAACATTAACAGACATTTTTTTTATGGGGCATGGCCGTTTTATTTTTGGTTGTGTAGATTTCAAAAAATAAGTCTGTCAATACAGTGTAATCTGAGTTTAAATAGACAGCAAGTAGCATTTCGTCCGGTATGTTCAGTAATATAATTACAAGGAATTTAACCTTGTAATTGCATATTAACTCATAATAAGGTTACCAATAATGTTTCTACATGATCACACGTTTTTATTTTGGTAAGTTTTTACTTCAGGAGTAAACTATTCAGTCCTAAACAGTACGAGAAAAGCAATCTGAAATGCTTGGAATCAGCATTGTTTTGAGTATAAAAACATGGCCGCTAAGCCCGCCCCTGGCTTCAATTCGGCCGCATTAATTCTTAAGGCAGGGCCATGGGTTGCCTTGGACCTATGCCTGCAAAAGAGCTGGCTTAGAATATAAGAGCCCCACAGGACAAAGGCCCTTCTAGTCCAGCTTCCTGCATCTTGCAGCAGCCCACCAGATGCCTCAGGGAATAGACAACTAGATATGTGCATGTCGTTGCCACTCCCTTGCATCCGGTCCCTGCGCGGCCTTAGTGGGCCTCAGAAGAACCTAATCTGGCTCAACGTGCATCCAGGGGACCCGCATTGAGCCAAATCCACAGATCTGAAATCCACAGATAGGCAGGCTCGACCTGTGTAAGTACCCCTGCAGCTTTTGGAGCCCACTGTCTTATAAAGGATTTTTTTAACTTCACCAACATCTTGTGTGAACAAGTAGCTTGTGGGACTGCTTCTGAGGTTAACGCAAACCAAGAACGAGAATTTGGAATGCCGCTGTAGCAATAGCTTCGAGTTAAATGAGAACTCAATGAGTTCTATAGTAAGATAGGATCCTCAAATATTGCCACCTCAAAGCGAAAATTGCTTGGTTTATAAAGGTCATGTCTTGATTCCTCCGGTATTAATTCTGCTGGGATTTGGCCTCCAACTATCAAACTCCAACAGGATGATAGCAGTGGGGTGTTTGTGTCTCCCATGGTGTAGGTGGTTCAGGAGATGGGGCCTCTCGGGCTACCTCCTCAAGTACAAAGGGTGGAGGCAGGGTGTCAAACCCATTTCATACAATGGACCACATAGCATTCATGGCACTTATTGAGGACCTGAAATGACATCATTAAGCAGGTGATTACCAGAATTAAGCACTTTGTTCTCACATAGGAACTCATTACCTGCAAATGTAAGCTGCAAAGAAAATATGCAAATCTTGATAACATTTTCAAGAAATGGGAGAGCCCAATTATCACACAGGCTACCCCTTTCAGCAACGTTGCTTCTCCAAGGTGTCACTTTGAAGCTCAGCAGCAGAGGCTCTGCAAAGTGGTGCCTTGGCAGAAGCAGCTCAGCTGAAAGGATGTCCCAAGTGATAATTTGTTTTCTCCCAGCTCTCAGCAGCATCTCCCTTCTCCCTTGCTCACTCCTCTATCTTCCCCTGTACCATTCCTCGCCTAGTGAAGCCTCCTTCTATTTATCTCTCCCAGCCCCTTGGCAGACGTAGTGCCACTGAAATGGCAGCCTGCATGATAATTTGGTTCTCCCAGTGACCCTCTTTCAGCAGAACCACTTCTGCTGATGTGTCACTTTGCAACAACGTACTGACGGTAGTGCTAGAAGAACCCACTTATCAAATGGGCTGTGGCTGAGCACTGCAGAAGGAAACTTGTGCATGTGTGTACCTTGTACTTTAAAAGATCAGAAAATTATAAAAGTTACTTTAAAAAGTGGTGCACCAGTGAGACAGTTTTTTAATGTCCTACTGTTCAAAGAAACTAACAGTAGCTATATTTATTTCAAATATTTTGAGTATTTAACTATGCACACATATTTGAGTTTGCATTTGCTTTTCTTCATTTGAGCCATTTCAGCCTAGGGGAATAATAATAATGACAAAGCTCAGGCAATTGCTTTCCTTGAACAAGTTTTCACATTAAAGATAATGGGCTACATGCATACTTGGTTAACTTCTGTAGAGGTACTACAGAGATAAATTTGGCTTATATTAAAAATGCATTTCAATTTAATGTTGCAGTATCTCAAAATTACAGAATCTCAGAATTAAGTTAAAAAGAAATCAGCATTTATATGAGTGATGCTGCTTAGTAAATGTCAATGGAATGTGTCATTAACTTTAGTTTATTACCAGCTGTATTTACAGTAAAAATTGGTCATTTGGGGCTTCATACAGTGATGCAAAAAACATAATATGGGGCCAAGAATAAAGTATCAAATATCCATTGCAATGCTTGGCCTTGTTGCAGAGCCTAGTTTGTTCAGAGCATTTTAAAAAAATGGTCATGGGAGTTAAGTGCTTCTGTACTGAGGAAGGGTAACACACTGCCAGTGGTGCAAGAACATTCACAAAACAGTGGGAGGTGTGGTCTTGTGGTTGAGCTGGTGCCTGCCCCAAGAAAGCTAAGCAGGTTCAGCTGTGATCTGGAATGGGATGGGAAATGTTGTATGGAGACAAGAAATCTGCTGATGAACCTTGTGAACACACTCTGTAAGAGAATGTGGAATGCAGAGGAGTCAGTTAAGTTGGATAACATCTTGAGCATTGACCGCGGCTACGGTGAAAGATTGAAAGTGCAGAGCATAGACAGGATGGTGGCCCTGCTAGGATGGGCAACACCTGGTGAACGGAGGGTCCTGTGGGTTCCACTCACAGAACAATATTGCAAAAATCCCATTGAAATGTGGTGGTTTAGACTAGCCTACCTGTGTAAACTGCCTTGAATGTTACATAAATACAGAGAAAGGTGGTATATAAATAAAAATGGCAGAGTTAGGAGGATGGGGAAAGCCTGCTAGCATTGGCCACTTAACAGAGCTATATAACTGTGTAAATTAAAATACATACTTGTTCCCACAGCAGCTATTAATTCACATCACATGAACAAAAGCTATGAACCATTTCACAGTATCAAAGGAATACTGTTGATCCTTAATCTCTTCATAACCTTGTTTTCCTTGCCATAAATTTATTACTATGGTAATATAATTTTATTATTAAGCAAACTTATTTTAATTAAGTTTAATTATTAACTCATATACTATACGTCCACTCCTTTCTGTGGTTTTTCTTTCAGCAAAATGTAAACTAGTCTAAGCTTTTTGCTTTCTAATGTGCTCCATGATCATCGTGTCTGTAAATATCCCATCTGTTGTGTCAAAACTCACTGAAGTATGAATGACCACAATCATGTACAGTCATACATATTTGATGTGCAAGACTCAGGTTGCTCCATTTCTGTCCTGTTTTATTAATATGAGATGCCAACTTCAAAAAATGCAGCAAAAACACACAAAGAATACTTGCATAAAGAAAAATCAGCAGCATGAATCCGTGGCATCATTTAAATAACTTATTTAGAAAACCAAGTAAATCTGAGCACAGATATTAATAGCAGCCCAATCTATGTTTGAGATACACCAGTTTACTTCCATGTATGTCGAAGGAAGTGCAGCCCAGCTGGCATAAAAATCCAGTTACTGGGGGACACGCCATGGAATCAGCACACCATTGGAAAAACACCGTGTCAATACAGCAACCTTGCAAGTGGAGAGGCTAAAACAGGGTGAAAAGTGTGGTATAATGTGTGGAACGAGGAGGAGTCAAGGTACATGCATGCCCTGGTATCTATCGTTTTGGTATCCACCGTTTCAGTTATCCACCATGATACCATGAATAATGGGATACCTTTTAAAAAGTCAGGGGAACATTAAACAAATCTTTTTTTACCTTGTTACAGCAAAACCACAGATGTTCCCCTGTCTTAAAAAGACATCCCCAGTATCCACAGGGCCATGGTACCTGGTTTCAGGTATCTGGAGGCGGCCAGAACGGAACCCCAGCGGAAACCAGGGCATGCCTGTATGTTATATCCTTTAGACCAGAGGTTCTCAACCTTTTTTCCACCGGGACCCCCTTTTTATTATGACAGCCTGTTGGGACCCCCAACCATAAAATTATTTTCATAGCTACTTCATAACTGTAATTTTGCTACTGTTATGAATCGTAATGTAAATATCTGATATGCAGGGGGCATCCGCTAAAACTGAGGGTTGGGAGAGTTAAAACAGAGAAAAGGAAGTACTTTTTTTACCCAGCGGGTAGTTAATCTGTGGAACTCATTGCCGCAGGAGGTGGTGATGGCATCTGGTCTGGATGCCTTTCAGAGGGGATTGGAAGGATTTCTGGAGGAAAGGTCCATCGTGGGCTATAGGCAATGATGGATTGTGGAACCTCCTTACATTGGTGGTGGGCTATTTCAGAGTACCGGGTGCAAGGGAGTGGCAACAGGATGCAAGCATCTTGTTGTCTCGTGCCTCTCTGGGGCACCTGGTGGGCCGCTGTGAGATACAGGAAGCTGGACTAGATGGGCCTTTGGCCTGATCCAGCAGAGCTCTTCTTATGTTCCCTTCCTCCTGCTGTTAGCCCTTCTTGAATGATTGCAGCCCAGACCCAGAAATTGAGGCCAGCTGGCTGCAATCCTATACACACTTTCCTGGGAGTAAGCCCCATTGGATACAATGGGACTTAC
>JAJKFI010000050.1:2118324-2136383 GCA_029204185.1 Lerista edwardsae | reverse complement strand
GTAAGCCCCATTGGATACAATGGGACTTACTTTTGAGTAGACATGCATAGGATTGTGCTCTAAGGCACTTAAGCTCAGAAATTCACAAATTCCTAGCTTTTCATTTATGGATTCTTCTCTCATTTTTGCACTTCTCTCTCTCTCTCTCTCTCTCTCTCTGTGTGTGTGTGTGTGAGAGAGAGAGAGAGAGAGCGCTTCCGCTCCTTACAGCACTAGATACAAATTCATATCTTCTTATTTCAGAGGGAGGAAGCAAAGATCGCAATTGAGACAATGACTGAAACACGGGGGGGGGCAGTTTTCCAACTCTGGGAGAGGAGGCAAGAAACCAAACTAGCAGAGGAGAAGACAGAACTCAAAAGGATATTGCAGAACAGGGAAAGGGAAAGAGCCAGCTGGCAGCCCCTTTAAGAAAAGCTCTCCGCAGCCCCCTCCAGAACTGCTTCCCTCTCCAGCGTTCCTTCTTTTGGCTGAAGTGCTGCTGCCGGCTAATGTAAATGAGAGATTGGGGGGACCTTGCATTGATTGTATTGCAGGAGCCAATGGAGAAGTAAGAAGGACAAGGAAGAGAACAGCTGCTGGCTGCCGGCTGCACACGCACGCGCGATTCCCCGCCGGCTGGGAAGAATCGCGCACTCCCCCGTCCCAAACTCCCACAGTCAAACGGAAGCTACTTAAGAGCAGCCGACCTGCAGCTGCGGTTGCCCCAGTTTGTCTTCTCAGCCCCTGGCTGGCTGGGCTTTGAGCCTGGCCGCTCTGTTCCTCCTGTCCACCCACCGCAGCCCTGCAGCCCCAAAGCTCTCCGCCACAAGAGAAGCCACGACGGATCACTTGGGCGGGGGAAGCAAAGGAATAAGTGGCTTCTCAATCCACTCCGCCCCTTTCCGATTTGCCCCGCTAGGAATCCGGAGTCGCTCCTTTTAACCCTCAGAGTGCTGGTCAGCTGAGAGGAGAGCCTTTTCTCGACCCTTCCACTCCCGGGAGGGTCTCCTCCTCCAGGCACCGCCTCCTCCTCCCCGATTCAACCTCCGATGCGGCGACCCCTGTGATACGGTTGATCGACCCCCAAAGGGGTCGCGACCCACAGGTTGAGAACCGCTGCTTTAGACAATGGACATGCTCTGAACACCCGAAAAATATTATGCCAACGACACAAGTGATGTAGGCAAGAGTAACCACATAATGGGAAAAGTTAACACAGCAGAATATGGCACCTCCTGCCACCTGCCTGCCTTGCTCAATCCTATCAATCCTATGATTGAACATAGGATACAGACTACTTTTGGCAGCCAGTCACAGCACACCAATCCCAGTACTAAAGTCCCTGCCAGAAAGACTGCAGCTCAGAGGATCAGAGACTATGATCTTGTAGAAAAGACACAACATTAATAGAGACTCTTATGTTTTTGGAAACTTGACCAAAAGCATGATTATTAGAGATGTAAGCAAACATTAATTCAAATATTAGCATAAACTATTATTTATGTAAAATGCTCCCGTTTTTTGTGAACCTTCTGTGACAAATTTAAATTCCAATTTAAAATACAAATCTGCTTATAACATTGGATCTGTTTTTTGGCTGCAATCCTATGCAATCCTTTTCATGAGAGTAAGTTCCACTGAACACAGTGGGACTATCTTTTGACTAAATGTGCATAGGATTGTGCTGTAAGAGGACTATTCTAATCACTTCCATATCTGGATAATGCAAGTATCTATCCCACTCATAACCAACTACCAAAAAAAAAAAAACACCTGTTACAAATGTTCATCGGGCATAACCAAGTGTTTGTAATAAGCATGTGTAAAATTAAAGATGGGCAAACAGAACAGGGTTGGCTCTCTTTGTCAGTTTCCAGGCGGAGGAGGTTGGTCATTATAGGGAGCCACACTGGATTAGACTGATCCTAATGGAGCAGTTCTTATATTTTGGAGCGTCTAAGATCAAGCATTCCAAACATAAAGCAGTAGAAATAAATTTCTTCTCCATACAAAACATTCACAAAGGTGACCAGTATATCATTGTATATCATCTGGCTAAAAGGCAAATACCTCTTCTGTTAAAAAAGGAAAAACAGTAAAACACACCTGATGTCTTTTACCATTTTTCATCCGCAGGGAGATCTTCTGAAAGTGTGCTGTTCTGTTCAAGAAATAAAGACTCCCCCCTGTGGCCAGAACATCACCTTTTTGTACAGAAACCGTAAGAATCTTAAGCAACGGCTGCAAATTCTACAAGATAAGACTTTTGTATTATGCAGCTGGTTCACAGTACTGAGGGTTCATGCCACCGATTATTTGTGTTAGTAAAATCACTTTTCCAGTGGCATTAATGACCCACAGATTTATCTGCTTTCAGCCAATCAGTGTTTTCCTTTAGAATTGTACCACTGAAAAAATAACAGCATGGTCCTAATGGAGCAAAGAAAGTCAAATCTTCCTTAGGAGTTCATTCAGGGATGCAGTATAAGCAAAACAAAATAAAAATAAAGCCAGATGGTCTCACATAACACAGCTTTTAAATGTTGGTCTTGTCAGCTTAGTGCTGATCCTTGCTGATGATCCAAACTGTTGAATAATGTCAGCAGAAAATACGACTTCTGATCACAATCCTGGTATAACTGACACTTACTGCTTCCTTTAGATAATAAACTGGTAGTAGAAGTGTTCAGCTGATATATATTTAAATACATGTTCTATCTGCATAAACAATCAGGCCCCAGTTAGTCTGCATTTCAGCATTTACCTCTGTGAGACTTGGTTTAAAGATCTGCTGCCAGAAACAGACAAGCGCTTCTCTGGAAAACCCAAATGCTCTCAATACCATGGGAGTTTTTCCTAAGTTTTGCACCAGAGTTTTACCTAATTACATTCATGTGTTGGAAGTTTTGGTTGCTGGCTGACCTAAAGATCTTACATTTCCTGTAATGGCTTCTGTCATAGGTTGCAGTTCTCTTTCTCTTTAGCATGCCATGGAACCCTAGTGATAAACAGGCAAAGTCAAAACATATTCACAAGGGTAGAGAAGGGACAATCTTAGGCTTACACACTACAAGCGTAACTCCCATAATCTGCAAGTGGAAGTAAACCAACACTGAGACTATGTGGCTGCCACTGTGAGAGGCAGCCCCATGTCTCCTCCCCTCTCCCCTGCCAACATCTAGTAAAAGAAAACAGCATGATGTTCTGTGTTGAGAGTTTCCCTGGCACACCTGCAAGCAGCAGCCAGTGAACTAGAGCAAAAGTGAGGAAATCCTCAATGTGATGATGTCATGCCACACATTTACTTTCACACATTTGAGAGTGAAAAGTGATGTGGCACTGATGTTCAGTGGGAATCATTCTCAGTATCATCTAGCTCCACCTAGAGTTTCGGACTGAATCATGGATTGTAGTTTCTGCTACCCAGAAACTACTGTACAATATGTAGTTTGTTACTTGTGCTGGGATTCAACCTGACAAAAAGTGGCTCACATCAGAAGGAAGAGGTATAGCTTAAGGAGGTATAGCTTACAGCATTAGAGCACAAACTTCGCATACCAAAGGTCCCAGGCTCAATCCTTCACATTATGAAGTGCTAGGAAATACCCGTCTGAAATCCTGGAGAGCCACTGCCAGGCACCATAGACCAGAGGTCCTCAAACTCTCTGGGGGTTCAAAGACTGCTGGTGTTTGTGGGGGTGGGGACAAGGAGGGCGGTTCCCCAATGGTACCACAGCTATCACAGCGCTGTGGGGACCCAGGGGCATGGAAGAGAGTAAAGAGAGTAAACAAGCCTTTTGGAGGGTGCTGGAGGCTTGCAGCCCCCTCCGTGACCCTCCACACTGCAGAAATGAGCTCCAATTGCAAACAGGAAGTGAGTTCCGACTGAGAATTGGAGCTTATTTCTGCAGCACAGAGGTTCCTCCAGCACCCTCCAAAAGGCTTGTTTGCCCTCTGAGGTCTCTTTCTATGTCCTTGGGTCCCTGCGATGCCGTCATCACTGTGGTGCTATCAGGGCACCCATTCCTGGGCCACACCCCTTAAGGGGGAATGGCCCTTTCATGCTCTCAATGGTGAGTCGTGACCCACCATTTGAAGAGTACTGCCATATACATTATTGGCTAGAGCAATGTTTCCCACACTGAGGGTTGAGAACTGAAGTGTGCTGTATCTCATCCTATTGCTCAAATCTGCACCAAAAACCCTTACTTGGAGCTCCCAGAGGCTGCTTCCATGTCACATTGGCCCACAACCGACACCATTGCCCTCTGTGGGCCTCAGAATGTCTCCCAGATGTGACCGAAAGCTACTAGTTCATAGAAGCTACTTCTGGCTCTGCTGCTATTGTAGGTAATTATCTCATAAAAGGAACTTTGAAACTTCATGTTAGAAGGCAATGGAACATAATACAGTCCAAGCATTGAAGTTGTGAAGCCAGATATAAATAAAGTATGCAAACCATATCTCAGACACCAGTTAAATACATACACAGGAAATTTAGCAGGGTATGATTTCCTGAGTTGTACAAGCAAAGCTTAATACAGTATGTGCCACAGCTACTGAAGATATCTTTTCTGTCTCTTTACAGTTGACAGAAGGAGTAGCAATAGAATCGTAACATCCCTTCTAACCAAGGACTGAACAGCAGAGTTATAACTGCTGCCTCTTTTAATATAAAGACATAGGAGTGGTTGAAGCAGCCCCTTGGTAGATACTTTTTACACCCCAGGAAATGAGCCTCTCCTAGGGTTGATTATCGTTTTGTATTTTGTAATTGGGTATGCATACATGAATGAAAACTTTGTTTTGAATAAAAACGAATAAAAACTTTGTTAAATGCCCTTTTATAATACTAGTGAAGAGTTATCAAGAATAACTCCTTCAGAGTATTTTTAAAAAGACATGATGTGCAAAGTTATGTACAGAAACTTCTTTCACATTCGAAAAGGAGCCCACATATGTACAAAAGTATGACTGGTCCTATATGTGGTATTGTTCCTGGTGTTAAATAGCCAGGAGAAATAGTATATTTATAGGCAACTCTCAAATTCACAAACACTCTTTGTTTAATTTAACCTTTTATTTGGAAAGATCAGTTAAGTGGCAAACAATAGGTTAGCTCACACAATGGTGCAAAGGCCAAACCATTAATGCAAAGCTACAAAACACTAAATTTAAGGGCATGTATAACATTTATAGAAATACTGGTGGGGGGGGGTTCTAATGTCATAGTTGAGTAATAAAAAATAACTGAATGAAAATAGAAATGTCTATCTTTAGAAAACTTTTTAAATAATCAGAACAAGTAAAGGGAGAAGTGTGAGGGATTATATTAAACACAGCTATTTCTCAAATAATTTAGTCTTTGTTTTAAAGCAAAGTATTTTGTGCAAGTTTAAGGTTAAACATTTGCTTTACTTAGTCACAAATTCCACTGCAGCCAGCAGGCCTCTTTGTCTACTTAATGAACCAGTAATACTTGGTGAGAAATTATAGATGGCAAGCTACTGTCCCATGTCAGGGTTTTCAAGAGGGGAGCTTGAATGTCCATGCTTACTGATTCAGTACAAAGTATTGAAGAAACAAGAGTGATGCTCAAAGAATACCCTGCAAATAAGTAACAACTGTATTTAGCGATAATGGAAGTGATATAGCATGAAACAGAAGGACAAACCAATTGATACAAGATGCATTTTGAACATAAATGCACTCTCCCTTAGGGAAAGTATATTTTAGTTAGAGATGCATGGGGTATAATCAGGGGCTGCCTTGTACCCATTGGCATTTAACTTTTCTTCACTCAACTATGTGGTACAGCCCTCTTTCTCATTCCACTATTAAATGAACCACATAAAGCAAAAGTATTAAAAACAGAAAGTTAGCCTTAGGGTCAGATTGGTTTCAATACAAAAACCCTAAGAGTACTGATGTAATGCTAGGCTCCCTAGAAACCAGAAATTGCAAATCAGAACTGAAACTTGGAATCCTGCTCCCTCCAGTCTCTCCTGTTCAGAGCGAATTGCCCTCTCCCTTCCTTTGTAACCAGAGTGTACTTCAAATTGTGTTTTTAAATTCTGCTAAAGAAGACACTGTGCAGATTGTTTACAGTGATCAGTGTTAGTGTACATGCAGTTGTTAATTACTGTTAATACAAACAAGAAAAGAGACAGAACATCACTGAAGCTAATCCTGACTTTCTACAATATTCTATTATAGTCTTTGGTATGTTCTTGAATAATTGCTGAGCAGAGGCTTAACAAAGGTATAATGCAGAAGGCCTGAATGCTAGAAGCCACTGAAATTATATTGGAAAATACAGGCGGGCCCCTGGATCCATTTCAGAGGCCCTTATGGATACGAAACTGCCACTATGGAGAAACCCTGTCTCTATGGCCCTTCAGCATCCATTAATATAGTTTAGATTTTACTGGGACAAAAATGTCTTATAATTATACATTATAAAATGTCTTATAGCAACCTTATACTGGTTGCTATACGCATTGAGGCTTACAGCGATGAGCAGGCAGGCTGCTGGCAGCTTGAGAGCTTGAAAATATTTTATCAATGTTAATAGGAAGCAGTTAACTTCCTGCTTCCTGTTAACAATCATTTTCACCCCGATAAGGATCTAAACTATGTTAGTAGGCATGAGAGGATGTGGGGGCCCCAAATCCACAGATAACTGAGTCTGCTGACACCAGATCTGCAGACACAGTGGCCTGTATAATTTTGCTACTAAGGGCTAAATTATAGTCATACGTCTGTTTCAGGAGGCCTTGAAAAAAATATTTTGTTTTGTTTTTTTAAAAAAGACCTGTTTCATTACACACACACACACAGGTTTTTCACCAATTATTGGGAAAGAGGGATTATATAGAGAAAGTCTGTGTATGCCATAATAGGCAATGCAAAAGATAACCAAGATGGCAGTGGCCTTTGCAACTTTGAAAAATGCCCTAGTATGAGTCACGCAATGTTCAAGCATGGTATGACTTCAAATTCCTTAGAGACAAAAGATCATTCATTGCCTCTAATAACCTTTCCAAGAAATGGTTGGAATTTAGGGGACGGTCTAACAAGACAATGACAAATTACAGACATTTCTTCAGAACTGAGATCTTTTTGTTAAATGTCATTTAAGAATGATGCATTGACAGGTTTCTGCACTCTGTTTTGTTATATTCCATTTCCTCAGAGAGCAGATCTCGAATCAGAAATCTTAGGCAGATTAATGAAGAATTCAATGGGATATATGCAGTAAAAAAATCAACCCTAAGCCCTCTGACTGGTGGAAGAATAGCAGAGCATTGGATCCAATCACTGGCCACTCCCAGCACTGCTACTCATACAATTCAGTGTGGCCCCTACATGACTTAAGAAAAACACACAAAGAGCTTCAGGGGGAAAGGGAAGCTTACCCATTCTGCCAGAGCACTCCTGAGTTTTCCAAGGTGATGTATACTTCAGCAGACAGGGGAGCAGTGGTGTCATCTAAATGATTTAACAACAGGTACTCACTTTTGATTGGCACATGTCGGGACCCGCCCACTGGAAGTGACGTCATAAGCCGGAAGTGATGTTGTGGCAGGAAGTGACATGAAAAAAGCCCTTTTTGAGGCCTCAGACAATTTTAAACTGACCCAACAGTTGCAACAGTATTCCACAGCACCCCCAGAACACATTAAGGAGGCCTGGCATCATGTTAAAATGACCCAACAGTTCCAAAACCCCAGAGCAGCTCATTTTTCAGTGGCAAGGCAAGGCAAGGCTCCACTCGCTGCCTGCCTGCCTGCCTGGCTCTGAGAACGTGCAGGCAACTCAAATGTGCAGGAAATTCAAATGTTGCAGGGGCGGAGTCAACGAGTGGGTGGGTGAATGGGCGGGGCCAACTGTAATCCTAGAAACCAGTACTCGCGTACCCCCGCGTACCCCCTGCATGACATCACTGCAGGGGAGGGCAGGTTCCCTTTTTGTTATTGTTTTGTTTATACAGTATTTCTGTTCAAACAAAACAATAAAATTTACTGTATAAAATTTATAGTATTTCTAGCCTACCTCTCAACAAAAAATGTTCACAAAGCAGCCTATACCTCCAATAGGGGGGATAAGTTCTTCAAAAGCCAAGAACTGCATGAAACAGCACTACAGAACACACCATTAATCTAACCGGCAGGAAATGGGATCGGATTGACACGGAATACACTGCTCTTATTGGCTAGAATGCCTGTCAATCACACTAAGGCAACAAGTGTTATAATGAATCAACGCTAAAGGAAGCTGCTATGGGAGGCATGACTATAATGCTAAACTACCTAAATGCAACAGGAAAAATCTCAAATTAAATCCTAAAGGTCTGATGAAAAAAGTAAGTCTTCACTCGCTTCTAAAAAATGAAATCAGGAAAAAGCATACTTGTATAGGGATTTCTCTGGGAAATGTTTTCTGTAATTCCAGGGCTATCATTGGAAACGCCCTGCTCTTGATAGATGACAATCAGATCTTCCTAAGAAATGGAACTTGGAGCATAGCCACATTGACAAAGGCCAATGGAAGAAAGTGCTTTTTGAGATACTAGGGCCAGACCATATAGAATTTTAAAAGTCAAAAGGTCATCTTAAACAAATGTTGCCAGCCCAGTCCTTATACATCTTGCACAGAATGTGGCAGTAATGATGTGAATTTATATTTCTACCACAATACGTACAGTACGTAAGTGGATAGCCCTGGTGACAAATGAACTCTCAACCAATACACTTTAGAAATGAACATATACATAATTTCAAGCTGTTCAACATTCTTTATGTTCTGAATCACAGCTTAATTAGATATTTTGCATTAAGGTATGCATTCTGCATTATACTATGCTGATAGAATTAGGCTACCCAGTGGTCATACTTAATAAAGATTCAGATTGGTAGAGAGAAAAGGCAACTTGTGAACATACTGTTAATTTCACTACTATGTTGTATAGAAATGAAAATATGGACAGTCACAATCAGTCTCTGGAGAGATCTACCAGCCAATTATAAGCTGTGGACTCTCCAGCAATATATAAGAATGATGAGCATATCCATTAATTAGCTAGTTTTTTTAAAATTTTAAATTAAACTACAGTGTAAAGTCTAATGTTAAAAAGCACTAAAATATGCAGTTAGTAGTTAGCATGACACTGAGCAATAAAATCAAATTACTGTATGCATGCCTAGTTACTCTGATGCTACAGGGTGATTATGCTTAATGGAATTCTGACATTCAGGTCTGCTCCAGCAGACTGGCTGACTAACCTCTGCCAAAATGACCCCATTTATAAAGTCAGGACTTGTTGATGTGATCCTGATCAAATGTTCAAACACCTGTCAACAAACTCAATTCCACTGTTGTAGCTGGAGCTACAAGGACAAGGTACCCACACAGGTAAGCAAGGGAGAGGCTAACCAGAGACAGGGCATCTCAAACTCTAGCACCAAAACATCCTCCATCCCACCCTGCTAGAACTCCTGTGGCTGCATAATGACTCCTATTCTTCCCTTGGAATGTGTGGAATCTGTGCAGTGACTAAGAACCCTCCCTCACTCCAGAGAACTTAGCAATGTTTCCTCCAAACAGAAGACAAGTTACAATTAGGAGGTCCCTGTTCCCAACAAACCCCCAAACACAGATGAGCTTCTACGATATTCTGAGAAAGGCTACAGCAGGGCACAGCCACCTCTGTTAGTGAACATCAAATATTCCCCTTTTCACTCATTCTTCCTTTACTTCCTCATTCTGACTCAAGGAGTCAGACTTGAGTGTGGCCACTGGCCCATATAACAGTCACATTGCCCTGTCTTTCAAGGTATGCGTGTGACTCTTTCCAAGCCTTTCTTTCAGAATCTGTAGTCCCTTTCTATGGCAACCCTGTGGTATTCAATTGCACTATGTGCGCACAGAATCGTAATACATTTGCGCAACCATTAACATTGCACCTGATGGTGTACCATGATCATAGGATTGAGTGCAATCCTAAGCATACGTACCAGGAAGGAAAGATAATTGCACTCACGAGAATTTACCTTTGAGTCAATTTATTAGGTTCAAGCTGTTTGACAGACTGCTCTGAATAGCAAAAAAGTCAGACTTTCAAAGTTAATGATGACATATACAGGAGCTGCTATTTTTGGGAACCAATCTATATTATGAGGGCGTCAGGCTTGCTTTCTAAATACATACAAACAATATTTTACAAGCTTTACCTGCTATCTTTAGAAGTGTAGTTGTATGATCACTCTCTGTCAGCTTCACAAATCCAACTTGATTTCTGAAGTGATCAGTCCCTTGAAAAGTTAAATCCAAGGGTTTTCCTTGCAGCAATTCTTCTATTAAATCTTTACTCTCCAAGAAAGCACCAACTGCTCTGTCAGAAAGGAAAAATATCTATCAGAACTGATGCAAAAATCCTATGTCTGTGGTTCCCAGACTTTTTTGTGTCAGGAGCCACCTTAAAAAAATGTTTCACTTCACCAGTTGATCAAGCCTCTGTGGCTGCAAAGGTGACTAGGCAGCAGTGTTCTTTGCCAAGTAGCAGGTTATGATGCACATAGCCTAATCTTGATGCACGTAGCCTAATCTACCCTAACAATTTTGCAAAAAAAAAAACCCCAAATTGGGGTGTGATCCATTGATGGGCCATGAACCCACAGTTTGGGAACCGCTGCCCTATGTTGTTTAATTCTTATTCCTCTCTTTCAGTAATACCAACTGTCTTTCCTGAACATCATGGGTGAAGCCTTCATTTAGGAGCATGACAGAGATTATTAAAATTTTATTGCATTTATTTGATCATTTGCAATGTTCGCTTTCATTCTGATGTGAACATTGGGTAAACTACACACATGGAAATGCATCTCAGGAGTAAATACATCTTCAGAACGGAAGAAGAGCAAGAGGAAATTTTTGACTGCTATCAAAATTGACACTTTTAGGCTCAAAAATCACAAATTTTGCCCAAACACAAAAAGAGGTAGGGTTTCAGATGCATTTGTGTACAACACGTAATTTGCCTCTTAATAAAAACATGACCATATAAACATTAAACAACCTAGATTAAAATAATATGGAATGGTCCATAGCAAAATTAAACATTTATATCCCTAGACATGTCCATCAGTGAAATGGAACTGACACATCCTTAGCATGTGAGTCAAGGTGCAATCCTAAACTGAGTTAGGCCAGCATAAACTAAGCCAGCCAAGTTTGGCCAACACAAGGGACACCGTAAAGTATGTTTGGACCACTCTCAGAGTCAGAGAGGCCAGCACACAGATGTGAGCCATCCTCCTTGACACACAGAGTGGTCCAAAAGAACTTTACGGTGTCCCTTGTGCTGGCCAAACTTTGCTGGCTTAGCTTATGCCAGCCTAACTCCAGTTTAGGATTGCACTCTCAGTGTGGTATAGTGCTTTCAATGCAGGACTATGGCCTGAGAGACACAGGTTCAAACCACAGTTTGAACCACAGACATGAAGCTCCTTGGGTGACTTTGGGCTAGATCACCCAATCTAATCCTACTTCACAATATGGGAGGGAAGGATTTTTGCCATTCCTATATCCTTGAAGAAAAAGCATGATAAATATGTAATATTCAGAATTAAGTTTGAGAGGGTTCAATGGTATTTTCTGTCCAGCAAACACGCGTAGGGCTCCCAAGCGAAACATTGGCTGGATCATGCCCACACTGCATTTTAAGCACAGTTATTTCCTTTTACATTTGTAATAACTTTATTATTTCTATTGAGACACTGACAATATAGTATTCACTAGGTGGCAGTAACTACCTGGTGAGCAGACAGCCTCAAAGGCCCAGAAAAAACCCAGGCAAGTTATTTTCTACTAAAGAATGTATAGTGTCATTTTCATTTTGGTCCTCTACCAAATAGCTTATCTATTTGTAGTGTATATGAGAGATAACCTATATCCAGTGATGTCATTCAGGGGGAACGGACCAGAACGGGCGTTCCGGAGCCTAACGGGCTCCGTGGCTGGTTCCGGGTTCCCGACAAGTGCCAATCAAAAGTGAGTTCCTGTTCCTAAATCATTTGAATGACACCACTGCCTATATCCTATACACTACAGCTCTGAAGTGAAAATTCTTGAGAAAAAAACTAAAACTAAAAAACTGATTTTTTAAAAACTAAGCACAGAACCAAGGCATAATTGCTGATCAGTTTAACCTTATGCCTTAAGCACCAAAATACAAAACTGAGCCATTCTTGTCCTGCATCGTTAGCATGGTAGCCTTAGCTCTGGGCTGTGATGTGGCCTAGTTAAAAAAAACAAACAAACGACAATTCCAACAAAATCTAGACAGCATACCTAACACCACTTCTTTTAAGAGAGTAGTATTCTAACGTTCTGCTTTTAAGGAACATTTTCCCCATTATCTTTTCTGCCAAAGAGCTCTTAAGGATCTGCTAGGAAAATCCTGTGAATTGCAAAAGATTCTGGGACATCTTCTAGGGGAGGGTTCTTCAACCTTGGGGTCAGAACCCCAATGGGGTCAGTTGTGGGGTTGTGGCAACTTACAAGGAATGAGAAAGGCTGAAGACCACAGGACCACTAGGTCAAGGGGGAGGCATCTGGTATACCCCTTCAGGTATCAGGAGATTGTGTCCCAGTTCTGCTCAGGTTCTTAGAAATTGTGCTAAAATACTGCCAGGCTTCCTCGTAACGTTTTCTATTCTCTCTAATATTTGGTTACAGTGAACAGTGCTGGAAGTGGGGAGTGAGGTGATGGGGATAGGGTGGGCAGATAGGATTCTGGGAGGGTGGGGGATCTACAATGGGGTCTCCAATCTCATACTTTATATATTGGGGTCGTGGCACGAAAAAGGTTAAAGACCACTGTTCTGGGGCACAGTTCAACAGTTCATTGGAGGACTGGCCAAGATTTTAGGATCTTATCCTCCCTCCCTCCCTCCCTCCCTCGGAACCTTGCAACATTTTCTCCTTTGGTCCTCTTGCTTGGTTTGCAGTTCTCACCACAAAAATCCTGGTACAGCGGTTCTGTAAATTAAATTACCCTCTACTCAGAGACACTCTGTCTCTATATCTAGCCAATAGTAAATTCATAAGTTACAAGTTAAAGTGGGAAAAACAGACGCATGAGGGACTTTCACTTCTTCTCTCTCCACTTTTGCCATAAGGTGCAAAGCAGAAACGGCAAGCCATGCCCTCGATGAGAGCCAGGCAGCTCAGAGGGTCAGCTGGACCTCACATTACAGCAGAAGCCTATCACACTCGGTGACACAGACTGCATAGGGTTCAAACCTACTTAATGGTACCATGTATCAATTTGGGAGCCATAAATTAGCTTGGGTGTCCCTACACAATAATGCTCTCTGTCAGATACTAGAGATAAAATATTGAAAAGAATTAGAAGATGAGCGGAGCAGGTCACTTCAGATGCCCACAGAAAGAAGCAAGGAACAAAGGTCAGTAGATGATGACGGCAATATATCATGCTGATTTAGGATTCATTTGTAGTTGGGCACTTGAAACATAATTGTTTATGAGTTTTCTATTCTATGTGAACCCATGGGATAAAGAATAAAATGAAGTACAGTAATTGGATAATTTTAAACCGCAAGATGTATTCTGAACGTTTTCAATTTCCTTTTATTCTAACCATTTTTTCCCCTCGTGCCTAAGAATGGCTATGTTAAGAGCAGAGTCAAATTCAGGTCAACATATTCCAGCAAGTATTTTCAGTGACTCCAATGCTAAGCTTAACAAATAGAGAGGCTGTGACCCTAAATTCCTATTATGATTAAAGCAGTAGTGCATAAATAAAATTATTAGATGAGCCACTGTTGAGGATTACTCAACGACGATAGGCCAAAGGGGCACACTGGAATATGCCCTTGCTGCAGCTAGTATGCTCCCAAATAAGGATGCCACCACAGAAGAGGATGCTGCACTTGGCTGGGCATGCAAGTTGTTCTGAGTGAATCCATTACTAAGAATGAAGCTAATCACAGGGAGCAGATCTTGCCTATCGAGTGCAAAGGTAGAGAATCTCATGGGAAATTTCAATAATCATATAGTGAGCGCTGGAGGCATCTGGTTGTCATGTGGGTAACAAGAGCTTACTAGCTCCTAAGTCACTGAACAGATGCCAGATGTGGCTTAAAAGCACTGTACCTTTTTTAATTAATGAAGGTTGAAGAGTATGTATTGGATCAACTGAAAGTAAGTGAGGGGCATCTATATTTCAATTACCTTTTCAGAAACACAGGATTAGGTTCGTAGCACTGTGAGCATTAAGACAGCTCTAAGAATTTAGGAGTGAGGAAATGCACATTATGGCTAGACCGACGCAAAGGTATTGGGGGAGGGAGGGAGGGAGAGAAAGAGAACTCTATAAGAACATGGCAAAACAGGACTTTAGGAGCAGACCACATTTTTTTTTAAAGAGATTATGAAACGACACCGTCCTTTTCAGAAAACAGGAATGTGTTCCCCATTTAATTACCCTTTTTAATTACTGCTTAAAAGCTGTGTGAATGGCTAATTGTGCTGGCAAGATCTGTACTCTAGCATACTCTGACAGAGCTCCACAGCTGCTAAGTGAGCAGCTTGGAGGACCACAGACAAATACATGGGAAGCAAACCAAATGCAAGTGTTTTAGCTTTTAGCATATTTATGATGAAAGGGTTAGATATGGACTCATTATATCCTCCCTTGTCCGCTTCTCTTCCATGATTTACTTTCACTAAATTACCAGCCATTAGCTGTAATGCTGAGAAGCCAGAGCAACTTAAGGCCACGCTGTATTATGCTGAAAGCAAATGTGTCAAAAACAATTTAACTTTTGTCTTTTCCCTCAAATCCTGTGCAGCCCTGAGCCAAAAGCAGAAGTACAAAAGGTGGATGAGGAGAGTTCAGCAGTTCACTCATCATATGTGCGGCCTGATCCTTCCTATGCATGCTTCTTTGAAAATAAATCTCAGTGAGTCTCACTCCCAAGTAAGTGTGCACAGAATTGGAACCCTACTCTATTAAAGATCCCCAGAAATCATATTTGAGGCAACAAGCTGCCTCAAAGGAGCTGCTCAACTGTATTAGTTGCTATACACAAATGGTAGTTTCAAAGAGAACATTGTCTCTCTTCAGATGTTCTTTTAGCATAGCAATGAATAATAACATTATCATTATTAACTGCTCCTGCGGGTCGTCATCATTATCCTGTACACATCTGGGCTCTGCACAGAGCTGAGACAGCCCTACGACTATTCTTGATTTTGTAGTGTTTTGGCTCCAACCTTTACTATGTTTTTTCTCTTTGTATCCACATATCCATGCCAACTGAGTATGACATTTCATGCACAGAAAGAAGTGGACAATAGCCTGCATATGTCAAAACAGATACGTTAGTCTTTCACTGCCTGTTTACCTCCTTTTCTGAATCTCTCCAATACACAGTTTCAAATCTTCACTCCACCCTCCTTTTCTCCTTTCCATGAACTTCTGGTTGGCTCACATTAAGGGCACAATCCTAACCTGAAGTTAGGCCGGCACAGTAAGGGCAGCACAAGGGCCACCGTAAAGCACATTTGGACCACTCTTGAAGTCTGGGAGGAATGGCGCACGTCTGTGTGCTGGCCTCTCTGACACAGAGAATGGTCCAAACACACTTTACGGTGTCCCTTGTGCTGGCCAAACTATGTCAGCCGAACTCCAGGTTCGGACTGCGCTCTAAGAGATCTTTCAAGATCATTTGAAATTACTCTGAATCATATGCTATTCCTTGAGAGAAAATAAAAGTTTTATGTTACAGAGTGGAAGATATTACAGCTCCACAAACTGACCCATCCCTCTTAACACTGTGACTTGTGCAAAAGATTCTTTCGCCTCACCTCTGCTCTGCTGGATTGATCTGGTGATGTTTCTGATACCTTCCCCTTTATCTGGGGCTTTTAGAAGCTGTGAAGCTGCTTTGAATATGGTATGCCACTATTTGTGACTGATGGTAAAAAGCATCTAAAAATTTGCTATTAAGCCCATCTCTTTTAGATTTTTAAGTATATCTTGCATGGAGAAGCTACAGAGGCCATATCTGTCAAAATGGAGGTCCTCACCTCAAACTCTGTTCTCACAGCACAAGAAAACTGCCACTTTTCTGTGGCAATGATAACTGCACCCAGGCAACCAGTCAAAGAAAGTGTCACAAAAGTCAGTCATTTTCTTACTTCAGGCCACAAAGTATTAATAATGATATGAGCTGGCATGAGAGTTAGTCAAACAGTTTATAGGTGACTGACTAGCAGGCAATTTGCATTGCAAATTACATGAGTCACACACACAAGAGTGTATATAAACCCACCTTCTTTGCCATGCATGTTCTGTGAACACTTTTAATCATGGAAATGTCTTCACATGCACCACAACAGTTTTAACATTTGCAACAGAATTAATGACCTTAGTGACAAGGCAAAGAGGTTATAATTGCAATATTTCCACATTATGGAATTCTTTTACAAAGGAAGCATACCTGCTCATTCTTTAGCAGCTTTCTGATGCCATGCAAAGAACATACTGTTCTACCTGGTTTTTAATAATGCCCCAATCACTACTATAACATCATTTTTAAGTATTAGTGTAACTAACAGTACATCCTTATGCACATGAACCTAGGAATGAGCTCCACTGAACAATATTAGCCTTACTCCTGACCAAACATGCATAAGCTTGCACCTTGAAACACTTGCATGTATTTTCCCCTGCCTCCATTTCCATTTGTCTCCCTTGTGTCAATATCAAGATCATAAGCCCCTCAAGCAGATCCCTGTCTTTTGATTCTTATATCAGTTGCCAACATATATACTGATGGTGTGATATAAACAAATAAAAACTGCTGTTTAACTGCTTATATGACTTTTGGTGCAACTGCAATGCCATTTTATTTTAGCTACTGCTATTTATGAGATGTTTGTGTTTTTATTCTGGTTTTGACAATTTAATTACTGATCATTTTTATACGTGACTTGAACATTTAAAAAAAAAGAAAAGGCATACTATACTGCACAGCTTTATATGCCATGTTTTCATATCATTTTAGTGTTTTAATTTTATTGTTTCGATGTTTTGTACTCAATTTATTTTCTGAGCTGTTTTGATAGTAATGCTGAGAAGCAGGGTATAAATAATATACTGGCCGAATCCTCCAAAGTTGCAGCACCGACTGCAGCTTTGGTGTGTGCTGTCACAAAAATGCCAGAAAGCACTTCCTGATGGCCAAACACTAGCAGGCACTAGTACGAAAGCCTGTGTGGACATGCAGTGGCCTCTTGCTCCAGTGGGAGGGGCTGTGGAAGCAAAGGTCGGTAAGGTCCATGCCAAGTGGTGCAGAAGCAGAATGGGGTGGGGGAGAGCAGGGAAGGGATATAACCGGACAGGGGAGGGTCACAACAGGGATGGGTAGCCCAGGCCTGGGAGGGGGTAGGGACAGCAATAGAGGCCCCTATCGGATCCTACTCCCCCTCCTGGGCCAGATCCATTGGCACAAGGCTGCTCAGACTTGCTCCAGTGATTTTGCTGGTACAGGCCCAGGTAGTTCCATAATGGCTGCTGGGGCTTTCCCCAGAACAAATGTTCGCTAACCTCAGGGAGACCCCCCCAGCTGGATACACTGGTGGCCATTTCAGTGTGACACTGCATCACAGCGAGGGCAGTTTGGTGAGGACTGGGTTGCAAATAAATACTATTAGAACACCACTGTTGGTGTTGAAGCAGGGATGTTTCTGTCATTCCATTTCCATTAGCACTCTTCTCTCAGGTCTCCCTCAAAACCAAGTAGATCTTAAAACCGTAGTGTTTCAAAGTAAAACACTTACTTGTCAATTGCTCCTTCACTGGACAAATGCATCACTAAGAGGGTGACATGAAAAGAACCATAACAAATCATGGCATTGGAAAGCCTGTGATCCTTTTGTATAATGGTATCCTGGAGAGCTTGAACATCACCTGCAATCTGAGACAGAATAGAAACATACAGAGAGAGAGAGAGAGAGAGAGAGAGAGAGAGAGAGAGAGAGAGAGA